>ML778604.1:1008714-1023038 GCA_009831015.1 Picea engelmannii | reverse complement strand
ATAAAAAAATATATATATATATATATATATATATATATATATATATATATATATATATATATATATATATATATATATATATATATATATATATAACATATTATATATTAGGAGATATCATTCAATTATCGACAATCTTGTTATCTTTAGGATCATTGCAGAGAAGTTTTGCAATACTAAAACCAATCTTTTTTGTTGTTTTGTTGACTTTAGAAAAGCTTTTGACATGGTTCCTAGGAAAAACCTTTGGAATAGGTTGGAAGAGATAAAAGTGCCTCTCGATTTGAGGGCTGCTGCAATAAGGATGTATGAGAATGTTAATGCTAAGTTTAAAAACACTAAGGGCTAGTCAAAAGAGATTAACTACAAAATCGGAGTCAAACAAGGTTGTCCCTTGTCCCCTACCCTTTTTGGCATATACATTGATAAGTTAGAAGAATGCTTGGAAAAAGCAGGTTGTGTCAGTCCTACTCTTACTGGTATAGTCATCAATCTTCTTCTTTATGTCGATGATATCGTTCTTATGGCAAGGAGTCCACATGATCTTGAAAACCAACTAAGAATCCTCAAGGATTTTTGCTCCAATATGGGTATGACTATTAATACTGATAAGACTAAGATCATGATTATTAAATCCAATAAGATCCCTTATGATACCTTTGTATATGACAACATGATCCATCGGATCTTTTAATGACTATGGTTGAGTTTTAATTTTGCATGCGTTAATTAACCATTTGAGAAACTTAGTGAAAGAATGAGGAAAGAAGAGGAATTATGACAGCCATATACACATTTGCAGTTCTGAAATGAAATAATAGACAACAAACCATAACACGCAGATTGATAATGGAGTTCGGCACAACTTTTCCTACGTCTCTGAGCCTTTGTCTCTGTGGGGGAGGCTTCTTTATTTCTATTAAAAAGCTCAAAAGTACATCACTGCAATGCCAAATGGCTACAAGACTGATCTGGTCATGTTCGTCCAGATCTCTAGAACCCTGCAAAGAAAACAACACGCAAAACGGATGTCCAGAGCTCCCAGAAATGACCCGACAACGTCTGCTCCTCAAAATCTTCCCTGCATAAAAATGGCTTTGGCTTGGCTTCCCTTCAGCATAACTCTGCTCTAAATTTTGCTTTACTATCCTCCATGGCCTCAAATAGGCCTGGTTTATATAGATCTAAAGTTGGTTGCTCATCTCCAACTTCCTCCCAAAATTTGGGCTCCAAAAATGCTCAATATCTCCCAAAAATGGAGAAAATCAATAAAAATCAGGCTGAAAATCCAAACTTTACAATAAAAACCCACTTTTTTTTATTTAAAATAGGCATTATCCCCTAGGGCTAGGAGCACGCCCCCTCTAGCATGGTCGTATGAGGCCATGTGGTTGAGCGCTCCCTGTTCGCGCGCCCTTGTCTGCTGGCTCCCGGTCGTGGCGCATGGGCATATGGCCACGGGCTATAACTGTATAACCCCCCGCGTTTTCATGTGGCTGTAGCCCCGGTCATGTGGGATCCTCCCAGGATCTGGGGGCTAAGCCCTATCCATACACCTGTGAAACTTTCAAACCTCTGTGCCCTGGTTCCATGGGATGGTCACGTTGTATGGGTTTGCACCGAGGGCTGGGGCTAAGCCTCGGCCCTTTTCCCCACGGCTTAAAACTTGAAACAAATTCAAATAAAATTTCCACTGTATATATAATAAGAACTACCAGTTAGTTGGGTGGGTGGTTAGCCCAGCCCCGCCAGTCCACATCTTGTGAATAGGTCGCGGGTTTGACCCATGGTAAAACGAAACAACTTTTACACAAAACCCTACAGCCAACCACAGGGTGCCACGTGGCAGCCCGTGATTGGGCCACGTGGCACCTCAAAAACCAACCACATCATGCCACATGTCAAATGTTGATTGTACCATGTGCCTACCACCTATCGACCATAATGCCACCTGTCAGCCTGGGTGTCTTCCCTGTCAACCTGCCACGTCAGCTGCTGACATCATCTGTGCCATGTGTCACCCTTACAATGGTGACACGTGTCACCCTTGGATTGGTCCATCCGTATGCCAAATCAACATACCACACTCTGCCATGTTTCATCACCTGAGGTTGCCACATGTCATCTCTAGAATCTACCACGTGTCACCTTCAGGAGCTGCCACGTCAGCCTGTACGGACTGTACAGTCATCCCCTTTTTTTGCTTGTTTGACTTTTCAGACAGAACACGATATCTTGCTCATACGGAGCCCGTTTGACGAAGTAAATATACCACCGGAATCAGGAAGACGAGACAAATGCAATGGTGCTGGTTTTGTCTCATTCTGAGCAGTTTCATTTTTGAGCATTTTTTAAGCCCTGTCAGGCTTTTGGATCTGATTTCGGATCACACCTCCCCACAAAAAGACCTTTTGGTCCCCAAAAGGTTACTGACTAGTCAACAATCTCGGGATAGGCCACCCAGCTTGCTCCCTGTCTCTGAACTCTGTCTTGTGCACCTGTCTCATCAAGATCAACTATAACACAATCATGACAACTGACAGTATATTATTAGCCATTTGAACCCTATTACATCTTACTGAAGCCACTATCATCCATGTAGAAAACATTGCTAATGACAGCATCAAAAATACGACTACAAATGAACTAATATATTTTAGATATCTGCACAACATGATCTTATCTTGAAGCAATTTATGATTGATTTTCCATTCAACAACCATGTCTTATTCTTGCTTAAGATCAATTACTTCATTTGAAACAATTATTGGTTTGTTGTTTGCTTGCACTGCCTTCTTTAATTGTTCCATTGTTTGAAGTGTTTTATTTGCTTTAACATGATGAGCATGAACCACATAATTATGACCTGCTTTAGTGAATTGATATTGATTCTTTGTCTTGTAGAAGATTGCCTTACGATCATATAAGTACAGACTACCTAAGACCATTCCACATTCTCTTAACAACACTACATCACATGTTACTTCGTCCACATACTTAGATGAAATTGAAAATTTGATTGTGCACTGCTTTGTTATGTGCATTTGATGATGATTTCTTATCCATTTAAGTGTGTAAGGCTTATGATGAGTTTGTGTTTTTAATCCCAATTGTTTAACCAATTCTTCTGAGATTAGATTAGATTGAGATCCATTGTCGATTAATGTGTCTATCTTAGTGTGTCGCATGATTACCCTTATATGAAACAACTTGCTTCTACAATCAATGTCTTCACCAATTTTACCTGTCATACCAACCAATGAAATATTTGATTCATCACCTGAATCCGATCCCAAGTCTATGGGTTTTGATGTCGTTGCCACTGTTTGCGTTCCCTTCTTTTCTTTGAACCACTTTGGCCTCTTCTCGAGATGCAACTGCCAACATTTTTCCTCATCATGTCCCTCTTTCTTGCAATGCTTGCAAGAGGACTTTCCTTCCTTCCTTGTCACCGCATTTGCATTCTTGTCATACCTTTTCCTCTTGTCCTCTTTCCTTGAAGATGATGATTCCTCTAACACACCTACTTTCCCTGCTTCAATATACGTAGCTTGAACAGAAACCTCATCAAGGTTAGTGGGTCCAAACATGAAAACAGTGTTTCTAATATCCACAGGTAATCCTCCTATATACTTCATAAGATTTTCTTATGTTTGTAGAGGGATATCTAACATTAATGCCATTTTTTGAAATCCATCGGTGTATTCTTGCATTGTTTGTCCTTTTCTTAGTTTTAAAGATTGCCATTCAATTATTGCTTTTTTTTTATAACCCAAAGGATAAAATTGTTTCCTAAGTGCATAAATGAAACTCTTCCATGATGGAAATACATTACCCACATGTTGTGTTCCTTTTTGCAGCTTTCTTTGCCACCAGATAAGAGTTGTACCTGCAAGCCTCAAAGATGCCAACTTAATTTGTGTGGCCTCATCCTTGATCTGTTGCACACTGCAGTATACCTCCATCTTCCTGATCCAGTTATCAAGTTTTTCTTCATTTACTTCACCATCATATATGGGCAACTCAAATTTTACATCAAGTTTTAACAATAGCATTTCATGTTTATTCTTATGAACATTTTTATTTCCATTAGATTTAGAACTTGAACTTGAAGAAGAAGGAGAAGAAGGAGGTGTTGATGGAGGTGAAAGAGGAATTTGAGGATGGTCCTCTTCCTCTTCACTTTTTCCTTTTGAAGAATTACCCAAAACTGGTCGCTTCCATTCCAAGTAATCTTCGTACAAAACTTTCACCATCTCCGACATAGCATGGAATGTTTTCCAAAACTCTTTCTCATCTTGAGAAATCCCTTATTCCGATGCCATCTTCTCACTGTGAGAAGCTCTCTTTCTCAATCCAATTAATGGATTCTCTGCAACAAGCTCGCCTTCACCACACTGTAGCTTTTCCCTAGTTAACATGCAAAACTCAAATCCAAACGTCAACTAGCTCTGATACCACTTGATCTGTCGGATCTTTTAATGACTATGTTTGAGTTTTAATTTTGCATGCGCTAATTAAACATTTGAGAAACTTAGTGAAAGAATGAGGAAAGAAGAGGAATTATGACAGCCATATACATATTTGCAGTTCTGAAATGAAATAATAGATAACAAACCATAACACACAGATTGATAACGGAGTTCAACACTGTAACACCCTGTTTCCTCCAGATTGTAAATATAACTAGACTGGCCAAGGACTATGGCAAACTCATAAGAATGAATATGAGATGTAAATGGACTTGCAGGAGGAGGTCAATGAATGTGAATAATATTTTGAATTATTGCAGACTACTGAGAGGGGATGTGCAGAAAAGAGACCACAATGGTGGTGGAAGGCACCTAAAAAGGTGGCGTTAACTTCCACCGAGAATAAATATACCGTATTTGGACTCCACTGGCCCAGAGAACCAAAAGCAGCTCGTTGGCCCTGAAATACAATGCCTCGCAGGCTGGTAGGTGGGTAGCTTGATGAGGGATGGGATGGTGAACTTCCCATCCGTAGAGCCGTCATGCCTGATCGGCGCGAGGGTAATCGTGCCACACACAACCTCGCGAGAGGATAAGGCGTATGGCAGAAACGATTGAAAGGGGGACGTGAGGGGGAAATCTGGCATTATGCAAAGTGAGTGATAGCAGAGAGGAAGGATTGCAACCTTCGCTCCTGGTCACTGGTAGACAGAGAGACGCAGTCTTAGAGCATCGTGGTCTCAGCTCAGGGGTGGCTAGTGGTAAATCCTTTGGGAGTCGCTGAGCCTACGGTTGGGTGGAAATGAGTACCCCTCTCAGTAGTCGTGCCCCCTTCGGGTGTTATTTCTGATAAGTATTTTTATGTATTGCATCTTGAAATTCATATACTGATATACATATATACTCTCCGCACTGTGAGATTGTGAATGATTTTTAGTGTAAGAATGTCTGTGAATGTTTTGATAATAACTAATGGACCTATGATTGTAATAGAGGGAGACATGCATGACTCAAGTCGATAGAAATGAATCTAATCATGTCCAGGTTGAACTAAGTCAAGTATCCAGTCCGTTCTCGGGAATTTGTTTCCCTTATCTGTATCCAGGAATGGCCCGAAATAGACCTCTTCACAGAGATTTCCCTTCTCAGGAAGGTTTACCAAGAACCTGGAAAAAGGGCGTGAATGTGCAAGTCTTAGCAATCCTATGCGAAGAGGAATGACCCTCTTGAAATCCCGAAGTAGCCGTGTAAGGATAAGTTTTGATCACTGGATAAGATCTTGTCGGGAAGTCTGTGGTCATTCACAACCGTTAAATCGAAGGAATGAATGAAGGCGTAAATTTCCTTAACCCTTTTCCCCTTATCTTCGTGAATAGCGAGGAAATCCGAAGTGTAGAACCCCAGACTCCATGAGAGCATCTGGACCATTGGTTTTTCCACGTCGAAAGAGTAGTAGGAAAGGGCACAGCATCGGGACCGATATGAGCCATCCATCCAAGCAGGATAGGTGGTGGAGATCCAGGGATCTCGTGAGATCGGGGCTCGCAGGGTAGAAGTCCAAAATCCGGACACTTTAAGTCGCGAGCGGCGAGACTACGAGAGGATCTGAGCCATCCATCCGAGGAGGACAGGTGGCGGAGATCCAGGGATCTCATGAGCTCAGGGCTCGTGGGGTAGAAGTCCAAAAGCTGGACACTTGAAGTCACGAGTGGCGAGACTACGAGAGGATCTGAGCCGTCCATCCGAGGACGATAGGTGGCGGAGATCCAGGGATCTCGTGAGCTCGGGGCTCATGGGGTAGAAGTCCAAAATCTGGACACTTTAATTCGCGAGCGGCGAGACTACGAGAGGATCTGAACCGTCCATCCGAGGAGGACAGGTGGCGGAGATCCAGGGATCTCGTGAGCTCGGGGCTCGCGGGGTAGAAGTTCAAAAGCTGGACACTTTAAGTCATGAGCGGCGAGACTACGAGAGGATCTGAGCCGTCCATCTGAGGAGGACAAGTGGTGGAGATCCATGGATCTCGTGAGCTCGGGGTTCGTGGCGTAGAAGTCCAAAATCTAGACACTTTAAGTCACGAGCGGTGAGGCTACAAGAGGATATGAGCTGTCCATCCGAGGAGGACAGGTGGCGGAGATCCAGGGATCTCGTGAGCTCGGGGCTCGTGGGGTATAAGTCCAAAAGATGGATGCTTCAAGTCACGAGCGGCGAGGCTACGAGAGGATCTGAGCCATCCATTTGAGGAGGACAGGTGGCAGAGATCTAGGGATCTCGTGAGCTCGGGGTTCGCGAGGTAAGAGCCCAAAGTTTGGATGTTCTAAATCGTGAAGAGACGAAGTGGCGAGAGGCTGTGAGTCGTCCATCTAGGGAGGACAGGTGGCAGAGATCAAGAGATATTGCAAACTCAGGAGTTCACAGGGTGAGAGCCCAAGTATTGGGTATTCAACATCACGAGGTTGTGAGTAGCAAAATCCCTCAGGGAAAGGTCAGCAGGTTGACCGACCCTCGAGTCTCGGGGATCCGAGAACCCAGTGTTCAACCTTTGAACTCACGAAGTCACGAGTTTCGATTCCCCGATGAATCAAGGAAGGGGGAATCGCAGGAGAGAACTGGGGAGCAGATTCTTCCTCGATGGGGAAATAGAAGAACCTTGGAGTTCTTCGGGCGTGAAGAAGAAGACCCTGTGAGCGGACATACCTGTGGTTGGCACGTCTGCGTCAGGAGGGACGTAAAACCACGATTATGTACAGAGAATCGGGTAGGTAAATAGAAGGTCTGTGATTAGGGGATTGGCATATTGCTGCTACAAGCTCCGAGGAGTCTCATTATTGCGAAAACAACAAAAATTTTTGAGTTATGGTAGTGGGTGTGTTACAAATTGGTATTAGAGCATGGTTACAACACTTGGCCTGACTGGGCTCATGCACGAGTTGCACATAAACCTCGTTCAAAACACTCCTATGAGGAGTAAACCCCTGACTTAACTATTTTACCCAGGATTAAGAACCTGGAAAATGAAAACCCGACTGTGTGTGCATGTGAAAGAGTTATGAATTTATGCGCCCTTTGTAAAAATGAATTTAACTCTTGACTAATAGTCAGCGTTTTTCTTTTCACTCAAGCGGGCGATCAACCGCGGGAACCTACAAATGCAGAGAATGGTGACTCTCTAAGAAGTGGGAGAAGGTTCCCACAACAGAGATGAAGAGTCAGACGAAAGAAGAGCAATAGGAACCCCTCTAGGCCTAGCTGAGACTGTGAGGAGTCTCATGGTCGAATTGCAAAGCTGCAAGGCCGATAATGAAAGGATGATGAAAGAACAAGAAAAGAAAACCGAAATTAATGCAGTTCTACTGCAGAGCTTATCTGACATACAACGACAAATGCAGCATGAACCTGAGATGCAGAATCGTGGTCGTGTCAATGGTCACACTGAGAGAAGCACATCCAGAAAGGTCCACCCCAGAGGTAAAGGACCAGTACCAGACGATTCCACTGAGAAGGAAGTTGGTGGTTTAGAAGGCTCTTCCAGCAGCAGGACCAGTTCCTATTCTCGAAAGAAACAGAATAAGCAAAAGACTTCCAAGAGTCATAAATTTGAGGAATTCAAAAAGGCCAAACCTCCCTCCTTCGATGGTGAGATAAAGAAGGGAGAGGAAGCAGAGGCTTGGCTACTCAGACTGAAGAAATATTTCAGAGTCCATGATTTTTCAGAGAATTTGAAGGCCCGAGTGGCCACTTTCAATCTGAACGAAAAGGCTTCCATCTGGTGGGAAGACCTTAAGAATATGAAAGGGGTCCGCGAGGAGGACCTGTCTTGGAGACAGTTTGAGAAGCACTTCCGGAAGAAGTACTTGTCGGAAATCTATTTCGACGAGAAGGCTAAAGAGTTCTATGAACTCAAACTAGGACAGCTTACTATGGAGGAGTATGTCAACAAATTCCTTGACTTACTGAGATATGTCCCCTACATCAAAGCAGAGAAGGAAAAGGCCCAATGCTTCATCAGTGGGCTACCCAAAGAATACCGGAACCGAATCGAATTTGACGAGCCAAAGACCCTAGAAGACACTATACGAAAGGCAACATATTGTCATGACCAATATGGGCCTCGACCAGAGTCTCGTGGAGACTGGAAACAAAAGAATGGTTCAAAATTTCAGAAGAAAGGGAGCAAATCCTCGGAATTTAAAAACTACAAGAAGAACCACAGAATGAACTTTCCAACCCAGAGTGTACTCCAGTAGAACTTTTCCTCGGTGGACAGAAATAGAACTTCGGGACCTATACCAGTAAAGAATAATAACCCAAAGAGAAGACCTTTGGAATGTTGGGATTGCAGAGGAGATCATCTCCGGAGAGACTGCCCACTCCAACAACAGAACAGTCGGAAAATTTATAACATGCAGGAAGCTACCATAGTCAATGATGTGGCAAGGAGTGTACCGCAGATCTATGCAGCCTTGGATAATAACCAAGCTAACCACCAATATTCAGTGGTGGAAATAGAAGTTATGATCTTCAACCATCTGGTATCTGTTTTGATTGACCCTGGTTCAAGTTTGAGTTATATAGCCCCTAAAACTATTGATAAGTGTGAACTACAACCACAGAAGCAAACTAAACCATGGTTGGTACAGTTAGCCACTGGCACCAAAAGAAAGGTGGTAGAGGTCGTATCGGCTTGCCAAATAATGTTGGGTGAATTCCCCACCCAAGCAACCCTTAACGTATTACCCCTGGGATCATACGATCTATTGATTGGTATGGACTAGTTGGCAGCCCATAAAGCCAAAATGGACTGTTATGATAAAACCTTAGAATGTGTGAGCGAAGAAGGAAAAAGGATAACCCTTCAAGGGATCCAAAAACCGGTCTCGGTAAGACAAATATCAACATTGAAAATGAGGAAGTATTGCCGAAAAGGATGTCCCCTATATGAAATACAGGTGTTGAAAACAACTGAAGGTGCAAACCCTAGCCCTGATGACCACCCTATCCTAAGAGAATACCGAGATGTGTTTCCAGAGGAGATACCGGGTCTACCTCCAAGAAGAGGCATTGACTTCTCAATAGAACTTGCACCAGGAGCGGTGCGGGTGTCTAGAACACCCTACAGGATGAGTACGCCCGAGTTAGTTGAACTCAAATTGCAATTAAAAGAAATGATGGACAAGGGTTATATTCGACCCAGCGTGTCCCCATGGGGAGCACCAGTCTTGTTTGTGAAAAATAAAGATGGCACCCTTATACTGTGTATAGATTACAGACAACTTAATAAAGTAACCATAAAGAACAAATACCCCTTGCCCAGGATCGATGATCTATTCGATCAGTTGGGAGGTGCGTCTATTTTCTCAAATATTGACTTGATATCAGGATACCATCAAGTCCGAATCAAGAGTGAATACATCCATAAGACCACTTTCCGGACACGGTATGGTCATTATGAGTTTGTGGTAGTACCATTTGGGTTAACCAATGCCCCTGCTACTTTCATGTGCTTAATGAACAATGTACTCAGTAAATTCCTACATAAATTTGTACTAGTTTTTATTGATGATATCTTAATCTACTCTAAGAGTAGAGAAGAACATGAAGAGCATCTTAGACTGGTGCTACAAGTGCTAAGAGAGCATCAGCTCTATGCTAAATTCAGCAAGTGTAAATTCTTCCAGAAACAAGTACACTACTTGGGACATGTTCTGTCCAAGGAAGGGGTAGCAGTAGATCCTGACAAGATTAGGTCTATCATGGAGTGGCCTACCCCAAAGGATGTCTCAGAAATTAGATCCTTTATGGGATTGGCAGGATACTATAGGATATTTATAAAAGATTTCTCCAAGATTGGTTGCCCAAACATTGCCCTCCAGAAGAAGGGAACAAAATTTTTGTGGACACAACAATGTGAATAAAGATTTCAAACCTTGAAACACCTACTAACCCATGCACCTACATTGAAAATTGCTGACCCAGAAGATGAATTCCTTGTGTGCACAGATGCCTATAAAGAAGGGCTCGGAGGAGTCCTTATGTAGGAAGGAAAGGTGATCTGCTATGAATCCCGAAAATTGAATGAACATCAGGTCAACTATGTGACTCATGATCTAGAATTGGCTGCCATAGTGCATGCCTTAAAAATGTGGGGGCATTACCTCCTGGGGAGGAAATTTGTGCTTATGACAGATCACCGTGGATTACGGTATTTATTTGATCAACCCAAGCTCAATACTAGACAAGCTAGATGGATGGCCCTCCTTAGCAAATTTGATTTTGAAATCAAACACATCAAAGGGAAGGAGAATAGGGTGGTTGATGCCCTTAGCAGAAGCATGAGAACAATTCACCTGGCAGAAGCGAGTACCTGCGAGACAGATGTCAAGCACAGAGTCAAGGAGGCACAAGGAACAGATCCCTTCATTCGAAGTGTGACCCTGTATCTACAGCAAGAACCTGCTGGAGTAAAATATGAAGGCTATCAGACGATCGAAGGAGGTCTACTCACCTACAAAGATAGACTGTACATTCCCAATTGTGATGACTTGAAGAGATCCATCATGGATGAACTACATAAAAGACCCTACACTGGTCACCCAAGATACTAGAAAATGATTACTGCCACCCGAAAACAATTTTACTGGCCGGGATTGAAGAAGGATGTAGCCAAGTATTTGGCTCAATGCATAGAATTCCAACAAGTTAAAGAAGAACATCGACACCCAGCAGGACTATTACACCCTTTACCCATCCCAGAATGGAAATGGGAAACTATCTCCATGGATTTTATCACGGGATTACAAACTTCCACCAAACAGAATGATGCCATTATGGTAGTAGTGGATAAACTGAGCAAGTCCGCTCATTTCATCCCCATCAAATCGACCTGCAAGGTGATATATATCGCACAAGTATTCATGAAAGAGGTGTTCCGACTACATGGCATGCCAAGGGAGATAATATCTGACAGAGACACAAAGTTCACTTCCAATTTCTGGAAATCACTGATGGCGGGTTTGGAGACCAAGCTATTGTTTAGCACCGCCTATCACCCTCAAACCAATGGACAGACAGAAAGAGTGAATCAGATATTAGAGGATATGTTGAGGATGCATGTAATGCATCAACCCAGGAAATGGGAAGACTACCTGCCATTGGTAGAATTTGCCTACAACAACGGCTATCAAGCGTCCTTAAAAATGATTCCCTTAGAGGTCCTCTATGGTAGACAATGTAATACCCCAGTCAGCTAGAGCAATCCTGTAAATAGGATTTCCTTTGGACCTGACATGTTGAAAGAAATGGAACAACAAGTGACTCAGATAAAACAAAATCTAAAGGTCGCTCAGAATCGACAGAAAAGTTATGCTGATCAAAAGAGAACTCCAAGAGAATTCCAAACAGGAGATCATGTATATCTCAGAATTAAGCCCAGAAGGAGTTCCCTAAAAATGGGGGCTTGCACCAAATTGGCACCCTGGTATTGTGGACCCTTTGAGGTTCTAGATAGGGTGGGACCTGTAGCCTATTGGCTAGCACTTCCTCCCACAGTAAAATCACATAATGTTTTCCATGTTTCATTATTAAAGAAATATGTACATGATGCTAATCATATAATTGACTGGTCTGTGATCCAGGTGGAACCGGAGGGAGAATTCCTACCAGAACCCCAATGCATATTGGACAAAAGGGAAACCCGACTCCGGAACAGAACCATTGCACAGGTCAAGGTGCAGTGGAAACATTTTGGCCCAGATGAGGCAACATGGGAAATGGAGGATGCCATAAGACAGGCATATCCGATTTTGGTTACTTCTGTACATGTAATTCATGTTAGTAGCTAAGAACATCAAGGACGATGTTCCTTTAAGGGGGAGGGAATTTTAACACCCAGTTTCCCCCAGATTGTAAATATAAATAGACTGGCCAAGGACTATGGCAAACTCATAAGTATGAATATGTGATGTAAATGGACCTACAGGAGGAGGTCAATGAATGTGAATAATATTTTGAATTATTGCAGACTACTGAGAGGGGATGTGCAGAAAAGAGACCACGATGGTAGTGGAAGGCACCTAAAAAGGTGGCGTTAACTTCCACTGAGAATAAATATACCATAATTGGACTCCACTGGCCCGAAGAACCAAAAGCGGCTCGCTGGCCCTGAAATGCAATGCCTCGTAGGCTGGTAGGCGGGTGTCTTGATGAGGGATGGGATGGTGAACCGCCCGTCCGTAGAGCCGTCAGGCCTGATCAGCGCGAGGGTAATCATGCCACACACAACCTCGCGAGAGGATAAGGCGTATGGCAGAAACGATTGAAAGGGGGACGCGAGGGGGAACTCTGGCATTACGCAGAGTGAGTGATAGTAGAGAGGAAGGATTGCAACCTTCGCTCCTAGTCACTGGCAGACAGAGAGACGCATTCTCAGAGAATCGTGGTCTCATCTCAAGGGTGGCTAGTGGTAAATCCTTTGAGATTTGCTGAGCCTACAATTGGGTGGAAACGAGTACCCCTCTCAGTAGTCATGCCCCCTTCAGGTGTTATTTCTGATAAGTATTTTTATGTATTGCATCTTGAAATTCATATACTGATATACATATATACTCTCCGCACTGTGATATTGTGAATGATTTTTAGTGTAAGAATGTCTGTGAATGTTTTGATAATAACTAATGGACCTATGATTGTAATAGAGGGAGCCATGCACGACTCACGTTGATAGAAATGAATCTAATCATGTCTAGGTTCAACTAAGTCAGGTATCCAGTCCGTTCTCGGGAATTTGTTTCCCTTATCTGTATCCAGGAATGGCGTGAAATAGACCTCTTCACAGCGATTTCCCTTCTCAGGAAGGTTTACCAAGAACCTGGAAAAAGGGCGTGAATGTGCAAGTCTTAGCAATCCTATACGAAGAGGAATGACCCTCTTGAAATCCCGAAGTAGCCGCGTAAGGATAAGTTTTGATCACTGGATAAGATCCTGTCGAGAAGTCTACGGCCGTTCATGACTGTTAAATTGAAGGAATGAATGAAGGCATAAATTGCCTTAACCCTTTTCCCCTTATATTCATGAATAGCGAGGAAATCCGAAGCGTAGAACCCAGACTCCATGAGAGCATCTGGACCATTGGTTTTTCCACTACCAAAGAGTAGTAGGAAAGGGCGCGGCATCGGGACCAATCTGAGCCATCCATCCGAGGAGGACAGGTGGTGGAGATCCAGGGATCTCGTGAGCTCGGGGCTCACGGAGTAGAAGTCCAAAAGCTGGACACTTTAAGTCGCGAGTGGCGAGACTACGAGAGGATCTGAGCCGTCCATCCAAGGAGGACAGGTGGCGGAGATCCAGGGATCTCGTGAGCTCGGGGCTCGCGGGGTAGAATTCCAAAAGATGGACACTTGAAGTCGCGAGTGGCGAGACTACGAGAGGATCTGAGCCGTCCATCCGAGGAGGACAGGTGGCGGAGATCTAGGGATCTCGTGAGCTCGGGGCTCGCGGGGTAGAAGTCCAAAAGCTGGACACTTTAAGTCGCGAGCAGTGAGACTACGAGAGGATCTGAGCCGTCCATCCGAGGAGGACAGGTGGCAGAGATCCAACGATCTCGTGAGCTCGGGGCTCACGGGGTAGAAGTCCAAAAGCTGGACACTTTAAGTCGCGAGCGGTGAGACTACGAGAGGATCTGAACCGTCCATCCGAGGAGGACAGGTGGCGCAGATCCAAGGATCTCATGAGATCGGGGCTCGCGGGGTAGAAGTCCAAGAGCTGGACACTTTAATTCATGAGCGGCGAGGCTACGAGAGGATCTGAGCCGTCCATTCGAGGAGGACAGGTGGCGAAGATCTAGGGATCTCATGA
>ML778604.1:983391-997245 GCA_009831015.1 Picea engelmannii | reverse complement strand
ACTACATATATATCAGTGATTTCTCCATATTTATGTGCCAATGTGTTTATCTCATGTTGTTGTTGCTTTATATGTTTAAAATTTTGAAAAAAATGAATATATTTTGTATTTTTTAATGTTTGTCGTGGTTTTCCGATTTTTTGTTGACTTTTTCCAAAACAATTTTTTCCAGACCCTCGCCGACTTTTTGCCGATGCCGACTTAATCAACACTAATTATTAGGTTTCTAGAATTAATTTTTCATAAACTAAATTTTGAAACTACCATCTGTACATATTTGACATCTTTACATATTTAAACATTACCCATAGTTTATTCAAAAGAGAATAACCCTATTAGTAGGTTTCTAGAATTAATTTATCATAAACTAAATTTTCAAACTATCATCTTTACATATTTAACCATTACCCTGTAACATCCCGTTCTGGGGCACTGAGCGAACTTATTCTTTGAGGACACTTTCTCGCAAGTGATCCAGATTATTATGCTATTAAAACTTTTGATTTTGATTATGAGGCGTTATGGGTTGATGACATGTTGTTTTACCGCTTTTACATAGACAAGTGCTATTGACTCAGTTTTACTGAGTGTGTAGGATTATGGACCTAGAGGATTCCGAGGAATCGATGGAACCCCTTGGAATACGGATCGAGTCAGGGAGTGTACCATTAGGGTTTGATTGTTTTACTGTGATTTTAGTGCTTCTGAGAAGATGATATGATATGGATATATTCTGACATGATTTGTTGATGATGCAGGCTGATGATAGCTTGTCGACCAGACTCACATGTGGAGTAAAGGGGTCACGCATGACTACCAGAGATGTTGAGGGAGAGGTGTGGAAAACAACCCTGCCACAACCTACTAGCACTCTCGTTGTGGCTCGAACTATAGGTTAATGATTACCTAGTTTGAGAGGACCCATGAAGTCGTGAGGGTAGACTGTGATAGTCACTCACGATGATTCTAAGGGGCACGCAATAAGGTAGGGGCCTTATTCCTTAGAGGGCCTTAGTCTCCCACAAGTTCACCTGGTGGAGTATTGACTCCAGGGGTTATTGATGTCTACCAAGTCAGTCAAGAGGCGAGTGGCACCCTTGGAGCATGTGGTGTGTCCTGAAGGGCACGTCATGCAAGAAAAATGGAGAATGGTGAGTGGCAACCTTGGAGCACGTAGTGCATCCTGAAGGGAACATATGAGGTGAGTTGCACCCTTGGAGCACCTAGTGCGTCCTGAAGGGCACGTCACGTTGTTGATGATAGAGGAATGAACCTAGACGGCCTTAAGATGAATAACGTGTTGAGTATTTTTAAAAACAATTTCCCTAATTAAATGTCGCCCAGTACAAAATTTAAGGTCTAAGTCTAAATTACGCTAGTGGTAAAATTTTGTCTACCTATAAGAAAAAATAAAAAATATATATAATACATAATAATAATTAAAATAAAAACAACTTAAATAATAATTATGATCTTCGTAAAATCTTGTAACACGAAGGGAGTAAGAAATTTAAATTATTCACAAAAAAAAAAAAAAATCAGTTGGAATTAATTGTTTTATCTTTTTGACAATTTAAAATATACTAACTAAATGATAAAAGGGAAAAAGGGTTAAATTCCACACCTGCCTTTTTGAGTTCTAATTAAAAAGGGGAAAGAGGGAAAATCTAAAAAAAATAGGAAACTAGGAAAATAGATAAACATAAAAAGGGAAAAAGGGGAACATAAGGGAAAAAGCGGAAAGTCAAACTTAGAAAAAAGTATCTACCATTTAAGATCTTTCTAATTTAAACTGAACTAGCAATTTAATAATGGGGAAATCCATTATAACCTGTAAGAGAATTTGGGGACACATAGGAGTGATTCTAGGAGTAACTCTAGGTGGGTGAGGGAAATAAAGATAATTAATTAATTAAAGAAAATAAATTATGGAGGAATGTAGGGGATGGGGGTCACTTGTATGGAGAGGAATTTTTAGGAATTTATTTTTAAAACTTTAAATGAAATGAGATTTTAGGAAAGAAAGGAAGTTCAAAACTCTATATAATGAAGGAAGGAGAAGGAGGAAGGGCATCTTCTGTTTGTGTAATGTTACGCCACAGAAATATCTACTTGACTGATTTAACTTGTGGGAGTTGGGATACCCAGCTCGGTGATGAGTGGTAGCTCGACCTTGCGAGGTGAGATGGGAGATAGTCGAAATATCTGGATAGTGAGTGTGTGGCCTCTTTGCAGCTTGGGGGGCTAAGGGGGAAGAAGAGTACCCCTAGAATTGGCCGGGAGGTACCGGTGAAGTCTCATCGGTCGGCAAGAGGGAGTTGCACGGAGTGAGCGTACGTCACTTAGAGTGGGCTATCGGGCAACGATACGCTCTCTTCATTTTGTATAGTAGATGTTGTAGGTTTTATTCTTGGTTCTGTATGTTGATTAGGTAAGTCAATTGATTGTCTAGATTGATGAATAAATCCTTTTTAGCCTAGCTCGATGACGGATTGTCTCCCTTGGCCTTCATTTTCCCGCATGTCTTGACCCCCTGGCTGTGTTTGATTGTGTCCTTCATGGTTTCTTATCCTTCGTCCCTAGCTCATCAGTCCTCGCCTGAGGAGTCAACCAGGAGCCTAATCTACGGTCGTCGCCTTGGCGTTAAAAGACCTATGGATCTCAACACCCTGCTTTTTTGTGCGAGGATGATGAGCGAAGGGTGCACCTATTAGCCATCTACCCAGTGGTTTCTCTTGCTTGATTGACGATCATTGTGCCTTCCTGTATTAAGTACTTCCATCGCTATTATAACCCCTATCCCCAAGTTTTTAACTCTGCGTTCTCATGCATGGATGGATAAAATATTAATCTTGAGTTTTATGTGTTGATGGAGAATTCTAACTCTACGTCTTGCTTATGATTAGAAGGCACCGCGTTTTTTTTTCCTCTCCTACTATATTTCTTCTGCTAGGCAGAATATTTGTTCCTTTATGTTTTTATTCTATGCCTTCACTCCCTTCCCGCGATGTGATGCATCTGATCTCTGGATAAGATAAATGTTTTACTACAGCTCTTGCATTTTATTAACTGTTATCTTTTATCTCTAGTTATTGAAAAACGTTTGTATTCACCCATCATAACCACGATGGTTATTGAACTCTCAGCTAATTTCCCTGGGCTCATCATTGGATTGATGCCACATCTTGAAATGGTTAATTTTGACTTTTTACCTCTGAGTTTACTTAAAATTTACCCTTGTTCCCTCAATAATTTTTCCTTCGGTTGTTGCGTTTCATTGAATAATCCTTGCTCAATGCGTCCCCTTTTCTCGGCGTTTACATGCATGGATTCCATGCATTATCTTTCCTTCTCTGCATTATCCCAGGGATGTATCCCAACTTACTTCTTCTGATTTTTTTTTTTTGAGAATCATAATTGCCTCTGCAATTTTTAGAGCGCTTTGCGTTGGGATTTCTCTTGTCATAGTTTGTTGCCCATTGCATTTTCATAAGGGTAAAGGCTTTGCGCCTTCCCAAGATTCCCATGATTTTGGACTACCCATGAATTTTGGAAGGAAGGGTGATTCTAGTCAAGTTTCAAAAGATAATTGTTATAAGTTGGGATATCCAGTTAAACCCTTCTGCTTCAATGGCATCTATGCTGTGTGAGCTTTATGCCTCATGGCTATAACTGATATCTTAGGTAGCGATAGAAATACTGTATTGATCAAACCTGTCTCATTTATGATATTAAGGACTGTTTTGGAAGACATTGCACCGACCTTCACGCTCATCTCCTTCACAAAATTTGGGGTAAGATTGCTAGAAGAACCTGTGCCTTCAGTCTTGTCTGTTCCCGATGACTACGAATGGAATCCTGGTGCTGCGTTTCCCCCCTGTTTTCCTCAGCGAATTCCTGTAGGGGATGGTCTGCACATTCGCCCTGTGATCTGCGTTCTCAGAAATCCCTAGGACAATCTTGATTAGCATTGGTAAAATCTTGCACCACCCGCATAGTAACTCCTTTGCACAATCGACTCACCTACAGTTAATTGCTTGACATCCCGGTGATGGCAGTAATTTTTTTTAAATGGAAGAAATTTATTAAGTGACAGGTTGAAATAGCAGTAAATTTTAACTGATAGTTGAAATGGAAGCAACTATGAAATGAAAGTTTGTAATGGCAATAACTTTATTAAATGGTATTTGTCTGAATTGACAGTAATTTAATGACAGATTCATAGCTTTTATTAATGCACGATTATATATTGTAGAGAGGGTTCCAAGTAAGGTGTTTAAATAATTACGTTATATCAATTTGGATTACTATTACATTAAGACTTAGATATTTTAGAAAGTGGGTTAGAGGTTGTGAGAAAAATTGTTACCCTCCTTATTATAATCCATTTTCACCTTGCATCATGTTGTTTTATTTATGACTGTTGACCTAGATATTGGCCTCTAAGGGATTTAGGATTACTTGGGTGTTATCCTTAAAATAAGAAAAAGTGTTATAGAGTTTCCTTTAGATTTATCATTTGGAAAATTACAAGTGTTTATGTAAAATTTGATATCATTAATTATAACTTGTTATTAAGAAGAGGAGAAGGTTCAAGATCTTTTAGATGTATATAAAATAATAATTGCAAAGGATTGTGGCTAGATTTACCTTTTTAGAAAATAATATCTTATTAAATTAATATAAGAAAGGAGATTGGTGACTTATTAATGACTTTGAGGTATTAAGTTATTGCTTTATTATGGTTTTTCTAGTGGGTCCATAAATGCTAAGTACCAATGTAAAGAATAATGAATTGATTTGCACATGAACATAGGAATTACCTTATTCTATATAGTGAGTGAAAAATACTTTAAGATTGTTAATATGATTATTCAAGTAAATAGCTAGTTGGATGAAGAGGTGGATTATTATAGAAATGTCCATTTAGGTGGTAATTAAATCAAAATTTGTAAGGAGAATAAGGACTAGATTGCAAACTTTAGACTTGCTCATTTAGATATGTAATTGTTGATTGGAGTTATAGATATCACCTAACTGGAACTCGGGCTCGCTAAAATTTGAGTCATAATTCATGTCAAGTTCGTTTGGTAACTCGCTGACAAATGGAATTTAGACTGGTTAATTGATCTATAGTTAACGCCAAATTAAATCATAGATATTAACCTTTCAGCCTTGAGTAATGGTTGGTTGTGGATGAAGTCATTTCTAGCTTGTGCTTCCCATTGAGGGTCCTATTGTTCATTTCAATTAATGTCTCTACTTGGTTGTAAACTTTTAATTTGCTTGGTCTACTTGTGTCGGGCAGGATGTTGACACCTCCTTGCTCCTCAGAACAGTCACCAGCCTTGAGACCTTAAATGGTCAAAATCGATGGGAACCTAGGCTTGAGCATTGCTTATGTGTCTTGGAGGTCCTAACCATTGCAGGGTAGGATGAGAGGGTAGTCATTCTTATTCTTCGTCAGTTGAGTGTCGTACATTGCTTCTAGATGCTTGACGTGCTTTTATGTTGGTTCATTATGTTGTTGTTGTGTGAGTTGCAGGCATTGTGTTTGCCGTCATGTTGCGTTGTTGAGTATAATGTCATTATTACCTTCCTACACTTACACAAAAAAAAAAAAAAATTAAGGGTGCATTTACCGGTTGTACATCGGAGGAGTCGTGCCTGATGGGGATGTTACATATGGTATCAGAGCAGGTTCAACTCACGACTTGGGATCGGTATGGATTTTATTGATATGATTTTATTATACCGTTGCTAATCGAGTTGACTCGTATTCATGCAGGTAATCATGGTTAGAAGATGCCGCAGAGGCAGATGATGGGGTGCTAGGGGAGGAGGCACGACGCCCCCAGTAGCATCCATGCCTGAGGGGTCTATCCCCTAGGGAGACGAGCAGGTTCTCAGATAGGAGCAGATAGTAGTTGGTGATGTGATCGAAATGATGAGATCTTTTCAGTGCATGTCCGAGGCACTGATCAGCCGTTTGGACAAAGATGAGGCCAGGGCACCGGCACCCGCTGAGGTTCCACCACATGCTCCGGTCGGTACTGGTAGCATTCAGCGTGAACTCGATAAGGTCAAATTTACCGAGTTCTTTAGTGCCCCAAATGGCATAGCTGCCGAGGCATGGTTGTAGAACACGGCGATGTGCTTCACACTTCACGATTATACCTCCAACATGATGGTCTGCATGGCGGTATTTCAACTGAAGGGGAGTGCTCTTCTATGGTGGAAGACACTCCTACCATAGTTGAACATGGTCGTCGAAAAAGTGTCATGGGAATTGTTCAAGGAACGGTTCCGAGAGAGGTACCTTTCAGAGGAATTCATTGAGTGTCAGCTGAATGAGTTCAATGCCTTACAACAGGGTGGTCGTACAGTGCCCGAGTACGAGGCATGTTTTATGGAGCTCCTCCGGTATGCTCCACACCTTAACACTGAGAAACTTAAAGTCAACAGGTTCGTGTTCGACCTTAACGGTGGCATACGTGCAAAGGTCAGGATTATGATGCCTCAAACCTTGCATGATGCCATCTAGAAGGCCTTCATAACAGAGGAGGAGCTTATCAGCATGGGTCAGATCAGGACTCCAGCGAGACTAGCAGGGCAAGTGTCATATGGAGAACAACAGCATCAGACACCAGCAGACATACGCTAGGATATCATGGCTTCCAGAGGGGATCCACTTTCACTACACCTCGACGACCGCCACCTTAGCAGCGGACACCTTATCGAGGACCATAGCATCAACAATAGCGTCAACCATGGCAAAAACAGTTTAGGCCTGTTCAACAGAAGAAACTAGGATTCCAGGTCAGTGGGTCGTCATCTTCTACTTTGGGTACCAGGACCACTGGGATAAAGAAGGGGTGTTGGATATGTGGGGAGCCACACTACCAGCGTGACTTCCTGGTAGAGAGGACTAGAGCATCCGGGTCAGCCGGACCCACTGTCCTGGGAGATATGGGCAAGGCCCATCGAATTCATGCAAAGATGAATAACCGCCAGGCAGAGCATTAGTCAACTGTGCTCGAGACAATAGGTACCATCGCTGACTAGACCCTTAGTATTTTGATAGATCTGGGTGCTACCGAGAGTTTCATTTCTGGTGCAACGCTAAAAAGGATTAAGGTAAAGGTAGTCAAATAGGATGAGTTTAGCTTTGTAGAAATGGCTTTGGGAGCCAAAACAAAAGTTGGAAGAAAGGTTACGGGCTGTGTCCTTAACCTGGGAGAGTTTGTCACAAGGGCCAACCTCTACATCATGATCCTAGGATCTTACGATGTCGTGATTGGTATGGAATGGCTAGAATTGCACAAGGCGATACTCAACTGTAAGACAAAATGATTGAGCTTGGTCGATGACGATTGTTAGAGGCATCTGATTGTAGGACGAAACCAGGGAGTTTCCTTGAGGTTCATCTCTTCCTTACAGCTTTGGAAGAGTATGCGCAAGGGGTGTAAGCTTTATGTGATCCTTGCGTTAAATGAAAAAGGGTTAACGAAAGGTTTAGAACACCTTCTGGTGGTAAGATAATTTGCGGACGTATTTCCGGAGGAGTTACCTGGGATGCCACCGGAGAGGGAATTGGAGTTTACCATAGACCTAAAACAGGGGACTGAACTAATAGCAATAATGCCTTATCAAATGTCGACCCTGGAGTTACAAGAGTATAAAATGAAACTGAAGGAGTTACTGGACATGGGATTGATACATCCAAGCGTGTCACCATGGGGTGCACCTGTTATTTTCATTTGAAAGAAGGATGGGTCATGGAGGCTCTGCATTGACTACTATCAATTAAATAAGGTCGCGATCAAGAATCAATATCCATTGTCGAGGATTGATGATCTGTTTGATCAAATGAAGGGCACGACGACATTCTCCAAGATGGATTTGCAATCAGGGTATCACCAGTTATGGATCAAGGAGGATGACGTCCCTAAGACTGCCTTTAAGACGAGGTTTGGACATTACGAGTTTACTGTTTTACCATTTGGACTGACAAACGCCCTAGGAGTATTTATGAGTTTGATGAATGGGGTGTTCCGCGAGTACTTGGACAAGTTCATCCAAGTATTCATTGATGATATTTTGATCTACTCTCGGACGATGGAGGAGCATGATGAGCACTTGCGCTTGGTACTACAGTGTTTACGAGAGCAAAAATTATATGTGAAGTTGTCCAAATGCTCTTTTTATCAATAGAAGATTCACTACTTAGGGAATGTCATCTCCGGTGAAGGCATCACCATGGATCCAGCAAAGGTTGAGGCTATTATGGAATGGCCTACATCGATGAATGTCCCAGAAGTGCGTAGCTTCATGGGTTTAGCAGGATGCTATCGACGGTTCATCGAGGGATTTTCAAAGATAGAAAATCTAATCACGGAGTTTCAGAAGAAGAAAAATAAGTTTGTTTGGACCAAGAAATGCGCAGAAGAATTTCAGAGGCTCAAGGAATTGTTGACAACAACAGTGATACTAAATGTCCCTGACATGGATGCAGAATTATTGGTATGCACTGACACATCCAAGGAAGGCTTAGGTGGGGTCTTGATGCAAGATGGATGAGTGATCGCTTACATTTCGAGGAAAATGAGAAGGGATGAGGAGAACTACACGACGCATGATATGGATTTGTTATCCATCGTTTATGCCTTGAAGGTTTGGAGACACTACCTTGTTGGATGAAAATTTGAACTAAAGACTGACCATTGTGGACTACAACACATCTTTACGCAAGGCGACCTGAACGTGTGACAATGACGTTGTTCAGAATTGCTTAGCGAGTATGAATTCAAGATTACTTACATAAAAGGAACAGTGAACCGAGTGGCAGACGCATTGAATCGAAGACCGTCCATCTTTTCTGTGTTGCCTCTTCAGATGAATCTACGTGAAAAGATTCTAACTTTACATCATGATGATGACTGGTACAAATAGGTCGAGGCTTTTATCGAACAAAACACAATGATGGTACCATGATTTGAAGGATTTTCTTTTGATAGTGATGGTTTAGTGAGGTTTGAAAATCGGATCTACATACCGTTGAACGACGAGTTGAGGATGTTGATCCTAAGCAATGCTCATAGAGTCGTTTACATGGCTCACCCGGGAGTCATGAAGATGAGGGCAGACCTTAAACCCTTATTCTTTTGGAAGGGAATGAAGGCAGACATAGTCAACTATGTGTCCAAATGTCTAGAATGTCAGCTGGTAAAGGTTGAACATAGACACCCAACAAGATTACTACAACCACACGTTATTTTGGAATCGAAATGGGAGGTTATTTCGATGGATTTTATTGTTGGATTGCCACTAACGACAAGGAGACATGACTCGATTTTCATAGTAGTAGACACTCTGAAAAAGAGTGCTCACTTTATTACTGTGCGTAGGATGTATCAGGCACCTGACATAGCTAGAATTTTCATCAGTGAGATTTTGAGGCTGCATGGCATGCCCAAGAGGATTATATCTGATCGAGGATCGGTGTTTATTGGATGATTTTGGATGAGTTTCCAAGAGGCCTTGGGAACCCAACTTAACTTTAGTACTGTGTATCACCCGGAGACTGACGGGCAGACCGAACGAATGAACCAGACCTTGGAGGACATGTTTCACATGTACGTAATGGACCAACAAAAGCATTGGGAAGAATTTTTGCCACTAGTAGAGTTCACTTACAACAATAGTTACCAGAGCACCATTAAGATGGCACCTTTTGAGTTTCTTTACGGGCGACCGTGTTGGACACCTTTGAGTTGGGATCAACTTGAGGATAGGGTTCTGGTGGGACCAAAAGAGATCCAAGAAATGGAATGTCAAATGAAAACAATAAGACAAAGGATTAAAGAAGTGCAGGATCGACAGAAGAGTTATGCCAATGCACACCATGTCGACCATAGTTACGAGGTCGGCGATCGAGTCTTCTTGCGGGTTAAACCACATAAAAGTTCAATCAAGTTTGGGAAGGGAGCTAAAATCTCTACTAGGTTCATGGGACCTTTAGAGATTGTGGAGAGAAAGGGGCCCGTGGCCTATCGACTAGCCTTGCCGGATTCTTTGAGGCGTATGCACAATGTTTTTCATGTATCTGTTTTGAAACATTATATTAGTGATCCTACCCATGTTATTAACATGAGTTCTTTGCAGGTATCGGATGAGGGGGCACTCACGGCTGAGCCGATATGCATCTTGGATCATTGCTTTTGAAAGCTACGATGTCGAACGGTAGATCAGGTCAAGGTCCAGTGGGAAAATTATAGTCTACACTCAGCGACCTGGGAGGACGCATGTGATATGCACCAGCAGTTTCCATTTTTGTTTGATGATAGGCATATGATACTGTGATACACTTTATTTCGGCATATATACTATGAAACTTCGGGATGGAGTTTATACCAAGAGGGGGTGTATGTAACATCCCGCTCTGGTGCATTGAGCGAACTTATTCTCTGAGGACACTTGCTCACAAGTGATCCAGATTATTATGCTATTAAAACTTTTGATTTTGATTATGACGCGTTATGGGTTGATGACATGTTGTTTTACCGCTTTGACATAGACAGGTGCTATTGACTCGGTTTTACTGAGTGTGCAGGATTATGGACCTAGAGCATGTCGAGGCATCGATGGAACCCCTTGGACTATGGATCGAGTCGGGGAGTGTACCATTGAGGTTTGATTGTTTTACTATGATTTTAGTGCTTTTGAGTAGATGATATGATATGGATATATTCAGACATGATTCGTTGATGATGTAGGTTGATGATAGCTTGTCGACTAGACTCACATGTTGAGTAAAGGGGTCACGCATGACTACTAGAGATATTGAGGGAGAGGTGTGGATAGTAGCCCTGCCACAGCCTACTAGCACTCCCATCGTGGCTCGAACTATAGGTTAATGATTACCTAGTTTGAGAGGACCCATGATGCTGTGATGGCAGACTGCGACAGTCACTCACGATGATTCTAAGGGGTACGCAATAAGGCGGGGACCTTATTCCTTAGAGGCCCTTAGTCTCCCACAAGTTCACCTAGCGGAGTATTGACTCCAAGGGTTACTGATGTCTACCAAGTCAGTCAAGAGGCGAGTGGCACCCTTGGAGAACGTGGTGCATCCTGAAGGGCACGTCGTGCAAGAAAAATGGAGAATGGCGAGTGGAACCCATGTTACTCCTAGAATCACTCCTAGATAGTTTGGGGATACCTAAGGCAGGGGCCTTATTCCTTAGAGGCCCTTAGTCTCCCACAAGTTCACCTGGCGGAGTATTGACTCCAGGGGTTATTGATGTCTACCAAGTCAGTAAAGAGGTGAGTGGCACCCTTGGAGCACGTGGTGCGTCCTGAAGGGCACATCACGCAAGAAAAATGGAGAATGGCGAGTGGCAACCTTGGAAATTGTTATTAAAAATACTCAACATGTTATTCCTCCATGTTACTCCTAGAATCACTCCTAGGTGTCCCCAAATTCTAGGAGTGATTCTAGGAGTGATAGTGAGTGTGTGGCCCCTTTGCAACTCGGGGGGCTAAGGGGGAAGAAGAGTACCCCTAGCATTGGCTGGGAGGTACCGATGAAGTCTCGCTACTCGACAAGTGGGAGTTGCATGGAGCGCACAGACGTCACTCAGAGTGGGCGATCAGGCAATGGTACACTCTCTTCATTTTGTATAGTAGATGTTGTAGGTTTTATGCTTGGTTCTATATTTTGATTAGGTAAGTAAATTGATTGTCTAGATTGATGACTGAATCCTTTTTATCCTAGCTCGATGTTGGATTGTCTCCCTTGGCCTTCGTTTTCCCACATGTCTTGACCCCCTGGTCATGTTTGATTGTGTCCTTCATGGTTTCTTAGCCTTCATCCCTAGCTCATCAGTCCTCGCCTGAGTAGTCGAACAGGAGCCTGATCTACAGTCATCACCTTCATGTTAAAATACCTATGGATCTCAACACCCTGCTTTTTTGTGCAACGATGATGAGCGAAGGGTGCACTTGTTAGCCATCTACCCAGTGGTTTCTCTTTCTTGATTGATGGTCATTGCACCTTCCTATATTGAGTACTTCTATCACTGTTATAACCCCTATCCCTAAGTTTTTAACTCCGTGTTCTCATGCATGGATGGATAAAATATTAATCCTGAGTTTTATGTGTTGATGGAGAATTATAACTCTGCGTCTTGCTTATGATTAGAATGCACCGCATTTTTTTTTCTCTCCTACTATTTTTCTTCTGCAAGGCAGAATATTTGTTCCTTTATGTTTTTATTCTATGCCTTCACTCCCTTCCCACGATGTGATGCATCTGATCTCTAGATTAGATAAATGTTTTACTACAGCTCTTGCGTTTTATTAACTGTTATATTTTATCTCTGGTTATTGCAAAAAGTTTGTATTCGCCCGTCATAACCATGATGGTTATTGAATTCTCAACTAATTTTTCTGGGCTCATCGCTGGACTGATGCCACATATTGAAATGGTTAATTTTGACTTTTTACCTCTGAGTTTACTTAAAATTTACCCTTGTTCCCTCAATAATTTTTCCTTGGGTTTTTGTGTTTCATTGAAGAATCCTTGCTCGGTGCGTCCCCTTTTGCTCAACATTTACATGCATGGATTCCATGCATTATATTTCCTTCTCTACATTATCCCAGGGATGTATCTGAACTTACTTCTTCAAAAACAAAAATTATGAGAATCATAATTGCCTCTGAGATTTTTAGAGCGCTCTCCATTGGGATTTCTCTTGCCGTAGTTTCATTGCCCACTGCATTTTCAGAAGGGTAAAGGCTCTGCTCCTTCCCAAGATTCCCATGATTTTGGACTGCCCATGAATTTTGGAAGGAAGGGCGATTCTAGTCAAGTTTCAAAAGATAATTGTTATAAGCTGGGATATCCAGTTAAAACTATCTGCTTGAACGACATCTATGTCATGTGAACTTTATGCCTCATGGCTATAACTGATATCTTAGGTAGCGATAAAAATACTTTATTGATCGAACCTGTCTCATTTATGATATTAAGGATTGTTTTGGAAGACATTGCACTGACCTTCACGCCCATCTCCTTCACGAAATTCAGGGTAAGACTGCCAGAAGAACTTGTGCCTTCAGTCTTGTTCGTTCCTGATGACCACGAATGGAATCCTGGTGTTTCGATTACCCCTCTTTTCCGCAGCGAATTCCTGTAGGGGATGGTCTGCGCGTTCTCCCTGTGATCTACGTTCTCAGAAATCCCTAGGACAGTCTTGATTAGCGTTGGTAAAATCTTGAACCACCCGCATAGTAACTCCTTTGCACAATCGAATCACCTACAGTTAATTGCTTGATGTCCCAGTGATGGTAGTAATTGTTTTTAAATGGAAGAAATTTATTAAGTGACAAGTTGAAATAACAGTAAATTTTAACTGATAGTTGAAATGGCAGCAACTACGAAATGAAAGTTTGCAATGGCAGTAACTTTATTAAATGGTATTTATCTGAATTGATGGTAATTTAATGATAGATTCATAGCTTTAATTAATGCACGATTATATATTGTAGAGAGGGTGCCAAGTAAGGTGTTTAAATAATTATGGTATATCAATTTGGATTACTATTACTGTTAAGTACCTATACCAGATCTGCAAATATACTTTAGAAATAACCAAGAATAAACCATAAACCATTCACCATAACATGAACATAAGAAATAGAGAAAACTCTTGAGGTAGGGTAACACCATATATTAATCCTTATGGAAGGATAAAACTCCTCAAGAAATCCTTGCTTGTACAATCACAATATTCTTCACTATGTTTCATTACATTGCCTAGACTTCTTTATATAGCTCTCCCTATCTCCTAG
>ML778604.1:959894-980200 GCA_009831015.1 Picea engelmannii | reverse complement strand
AAAGAATTGAAATAAAAGCCCCATGCAATAATGGTAACTTGGTCCGTACCGTTCAAGCATGGCCAAGTTCTTTTTAAATTTGATGTTGATAGGGTAGTGAATGAATTTGGCTAAACAATTTAATCTTAGCCAAAGTGTCTAGGTTAGATTAGTGAATAAATCTAGCCAGACTGTTTAATCCTGGTCAGATAGCCCTAGGGTAGAGTAATTTCTTAACCCAACAGTTTAATATGGGTTAACTCTCATAGAACCTAGGTTAGAACATAGGTTAGTTTCACTGTTGCTTCATTCCAATAAAAGCAGCTTGATGTAAAAATGTCACATCATGTCTCAAAATACTAAAAGATAGTTTGGTCGAAGCCCCTTGGTGGTATCTATGTGAAACGTTTGGGAAAAACCCATAAGATGCATTTATCCTAAGTTTTCCCAGTGCATGTGTTCTCCGCTCCTGATTTATACTCCCTGCACATATCAACGGTCCTGATCGCGGCACTTAGATCTACGGTGTACAAAGCATTCCAGACCCCCCCGATCGTTCTACTTTTAACCGAGGGGGGGGGGGGAGNGTCCAGAATCGGTAATAAGACTTTTGCACATTTGGATGGCCCAGGGACGAGCGCTTAAATCAAAGGTCCAGATTGGATTCCATACCCCCCCCCGTCCGTTCTGCCTTTAATGGAGGGGGGCGGGGGGTTCGAAATGAGTGATAAAAGGCGCTCTAAGATCTGCGGCCAAGAAACAGGCGGGCAGAAAAATGGCCCACAATGAATTTTGGACCCCCCCGGATGATCTGCTTTTAACCGAGGGGGGGGGGTCTGGAATGGTTATCTCCCTCTAGGGGGCCCCTTGTCATATGTGGCATAAATCTATTGGTCCCAAAGTCCCATCACCATCTTCCATCTGACAGCCCCCATCACTCATGGACATTATATTCCACTTGTTCCACTTGTTCCCGAGTTATGTCCCATCCCATAATTTCTATCAGTCCCCTACCCCCTTTCACTCATGACCAGCCCCTTATTGCGACTTTTACCTCTAATCCCTAGCAGCCACGTCACCCGTCCGTATGTTTCGGCCACCGTCACCTGCCATCTCACCCCCAAGTGGCCCGTTGTCCATTTATTACTGGATAACCTATCCGTTATCCATCTTACCTGTCTCTCGTGCCCAACCGGCCCCATTTTTAAATAAAATTACCGTTTTCCCCTACTTTCACGGTTCACTCTTTGCACCAGAGAAACTCATATCTCGCTCCTCTGTTACATCCCGTCGCCTTCATCCACAGTCAGTCGACCCCACTAACTTCATGTTTATTGCAGGTACCGTTGCAGAGATGCCGCCAAAGCCAAGACAAGCAGAAGGAGAGGATAATCCTTTTCTCCCACCTCCTGTCGACCTGGACAAGATCTCACTGGTTGACAAAGACAAATTAATCGCAGATACCAAATGCAATTTCAATTTCTCAGACCTCCAGTCATGGCTCAGGGAGGTTTTCCTAGACCAGAGCGATGAAATTGGACTCTGGGAGTCCAATTTACCCCTGTACTTTTTTCCCCAGATCCACCATTTTCTTGAGTTCACACTTAAATGCCAAGCTCACTATATTCCCGAACAGAGAGCCATCATATCCTCATTCGGAGACACCCTGTTCGTCATCACTCCTGAAGACATAGACCAGATGATGCAAATTCCCCGTGCAGACTCTGTGGCTCCTTTTAACCTGGAAATCCTTACAGAGTTATATCAGAAGATGACTTTTCCCCAGAGAGCTCAAATATTCGAGCTTTTCCTTCCCACCTCCGCTCAATTCCCTTCCACAAATCCCCCTTACCCGTCGTCCATGTTCTCCACCAAGGGAAACCAGATCATTTCCTCCCTTTGTGCTCTGTTAGGGTACTATTCCAACCAATGGGTAGATGAGCCCATTCTAGGTTTTCTATCCATTTTCTCCACTGATGAAAAACCCACCATCCAGTTTGATTTTAGCACCTTCTTGGCAGACAATATTCACAAACAGTTCGTGAATTTTGGCACGGAAGGCATGTTCAGATACTCGTCTATATTGGCATACATGTTTGTCTACTTTCAAGCAGATAAATTTAGTTTTTCCATGCAGAAGATGGATGCATATGGAAGACCTCAAGAAGTCACAACATGGACCTCTTTGCTGAAGCATAACTCCACAAAGTATAGCTTCAAGGCATTCATCGATCTTTTCTACCACCCTGTGGTAAGCATGCTGAGTGGCAGGCCCGAGCCTCAAATAAATGACGAAGTCCAGAGAATCTTGCATCTCTCGGACAACACAAAGACTGGGGATTGGTACCTATATCAAAACCATTCCGAGATCAGAGTATACAGGTGCGAGTTGGCACCCTATAAACTGCCCAAATATGTGCCGGTAAGAATCTTTGCTTTAGAATACATAAGGCAGATCATGAATTCAAATGATATTCATTTCATATCATTGAAGAAAAAGCAGCAGCTTCGAATCAAGGGGCAGATTGGCTCCTTCATCTGCAACAGTCGAGGCGCCGGGGAAGAAGGTGACAGGATGTTGAAAGAGATGAAGTTTTTCTTAATCTTCCCATGGCATTATGATCCCTGCGAGATCATCTCAGAAATGCGGGTGAAGAACAAAAACATCCTGTATGTTCATGAAGCTAAGTAGGTTCTCGCGACCACTGTTCCACCAACTACCACTCCACAGGTCCCTAAGGAAAAAAATACTCGACAAGAGTTATCTCCACCTGTCACGGAGGTATCGTCTGAAGAATTCCAGTTTCACACTAAGAGGACCAAGACAGCCACAGTTCCTGGCCCTACGGGGGAGAAAGAAGCCCCGCCTACCACAGTGGTCAAGTCTGTCATTCCACCTTTCGGCTCGAGCCTATATAATGACATCACCCCAGCAGTGCCGAAGAAATCCACAGACTCCTCACTGGATACTCAGCCGGGAAAGACTGGGCCCAAGTTGAGTATTTTCGAGAAGTACGAGCTGATTAAGAAAAAGAACCAGACCCTGACTAGCAGTACTTATGCTCTGTTTCGGAAGTAGACGTCGATGTCACAACACAGGATGTTGTCTGCATTTGACACAGAAAAGGGAAGGATGCACATGGCCTTCCTCTAGGTGTAGGTACCAGACCCCAAGACAATCACAGACTACAAGAGGGCCACCTTTGAATTCCAAACGAAGGACGTGCACCCAACAGATCAGATGGATCTGCACAAGCAGACAGGGGAGATGATATTCCATACATTGGTACATTCTTCTGCTTCTGCAGCCAAATTGCAGGTGTCGCTCAACAATGCTCAACACAGCTCAAGCTGGAGAAGATATCGTCCTTTGCGAAGGACAATAGAATCAAGACTTTGGAGGAGCTGGTCCTCAAGATCGGCTATGATCCTTCAAACATCAAAGCTACAAAGGAGATGATAAAGAAGAAGAATGCAGACATCGCCTCCTTGAGGAAACAACTGAAGCTCCCACCCACAGAGGAATCACAAGTGAAGGAGATAGCAAAGAAAGAAGGCGAGAAGGACAAAATGCTCAAGTTGCTCATGGAGCAGAATGCACAGCTCAAAGAAATGGAAGCTGAGATGGAGAGATTATTAAAAGAGAAGGAGCAGATGAAGCCAATGGAAGTCATTCCATTGAGTGTCATTCCAATTTCAGGAGCAAGCACAACAGCAGTGACAACAGTCCCGTCTGCAATCCCAGTGACATCCCAAGAGAAGATAGTCGACCCGGCCAAATCCATGGAAAAGATGAACCTGCAGGAGAGAGAGATCAACAGGCTCAAAAAAGAAGTTGAGAACCTACAGGAACTCAAAACTTCTTTCCAGACCAGTCTCTCCAAGGAAAAGCAGGTAACTGAGCAGCTCAAGAAGGAACTACAGCAGCTCCAAAAGCAAACAGTGGTAGGGAAAACTTTGGCTGAGGTCAAAGAGAATGTATGGACAGACATCACAAAGTCCATAAATGAGATATGGCCCATGATCCAAATTATGTTTGAGCAGAATGAGTTGGTCCAGAGGAGAAAACAGTCCATTGAGAAGATCAGAGTAGAATTGGGAGATAGACCAACTCAGGCAAATGATATCATCAAATTCCTCAATTCTAAGACCAGAGAAGAGCTAGAAGAGATGAAGATAGAATACAGAACAGAGACCATCCTTGAGGTCAAAAGAGTTTTGACCAAGAGAGGATTAATGCTGCAATTGGAAGAAAAGGTTCAGACCATGGACCTAGGGGTACAGAGATTCTTCAGCAAGATTGAGGCGCTCCAGAAGAAGGGCCTACCTGGTCTGAAGGTTATTAATGATAAACTGATGACACTTCCATATTACAAGAAGAGATTGGCTGAAGTGTCTAAGGACAGTTCAAAGTTTGTTGGCATACAAGGGAGAATTACTGGAAAATCATTCCTGGATGCCCTTCAGTTGGACATCAGTATCCAACACGAGATTCGATACATATTCCTCACTAAACCCACATTCGCTAAGTATACGGAAATGGACGAAGTGTATCGGAGACTGCTCAAAGTCACTGTGCCTAGTCATCTCAGATGGGAGGAACTCTGCGATCTGCTCGATTAGCAGATGAGTTGTCCAGGTCCAGTCACTTGTCCAGTCAAATGAGGTCGTGCAAAGGTTTCATCAACGGTCTACCCAAAAATTCAACGTGCAGTTTCACCAAGTCATCAAGAAGTTTTGAAAGTTAGGAGATTCGTTAAATTAGTTAAGCTATAAATAGAATTAGCACATCCTGATCAGTTATGACAACAACGTTTGTAATTTGAGTTATAAATACTTCACCTTTCAAAGTATTGTTGTTGTTGATCTTCACACCCTGACGCTATCAGACTGTTCATTTTTGAAGAGATCTTCCATTAATAAAAAGGAGGCACTTTACAGGATTCTTGCGTGTATTCACTGGTGATGTTATTCTCTAAGTTAAATGTTATTCTTGGTTAGTGATCATATTTTTTTCTGAAACTAATCTTTAAGAGTAACGAATGTTGCAGGATTTATCTTGGATACCCTGTTTCTGACTCGAAAGATTTTAGTGTTTATCTTCTGGTGTTTTCAATTAAGAAATTCTTAACTGCTTCTTAGTTGAATTTATCTTTCTCATATTTTCTTCCACCCATCATTTAAGCTACTAAAAGATCTAGTGAGTATGTTATCTCGCCCTGTAGAATCTTCCTTTGCATTTCTGGTTTATATCTCATGTTTATTATAACACAGACCCCATAGCCCAATGGAGGTGTAGACTGTCTCAACCAATTCAAAAAACACTTTGACAACAAAACCTACCTATTTCTTTAACTAGCCTAATATCTAAAATTGGAAACATAGTTAAATCATATAGAGAGATCCCTCTCTGAAGCTGGAAGGGCTAGATCCCAACTTTAAAAGTGGTTGGATAAAGTTACCTTTGTATATTTCTTCTGTTTCAACCTCTAGGAAATTTACCAAGTGCTAACAGTTCCTAACCATTGTAGGGTAGGACAGGCGGGTAGTCATTCTTATTCTTCGTAGGTTGAGTGTCGTACATTGCTTCTAGATGCTTGATGTAATTTTATGTTGGGTCATTATGTTGTTGTTGTGTGAGTTGCATGCATTGTGTTCATCAACATGTTGCGTTGTTGAGTATAATGTCATTATTACCTTCCTACACTTACACACACATAAAAAAAATAAAAAATTAAGGGTGTGTTTACCGATTGTTCATTGAAGTAGTCATACCTGATGGGGATGTTACATCTGGTATCAGAGCGGGTTCAACACACGACTTGGGATCGTTACAAATTTTGTTGATATGATTTGATTATATTATTGCTAATCGAGTTGACTTGTATTCGTGCAGGTAATCATGGTTAGAGGATGTCGCGGAGGCAGACAACGTGGTGCTAGGGGAGGAGGCACGTCGCCCCCAGTAGCATCCATGCCTGAGGGGTCTAACCCCTAGGGAGACGATCAGGTTCTCGGACAGGAGCATATAGCAGTTGGTGATGTGGTCATAATGATGAGATCTTTTAAGTGCATGTCTGAGGCACTGATCAGCCATGTGGACAGAGATGAGGCCAGGGCACCGGCACCCGCTGAGGTTCCACCGTGAGCTCTGGTCGGTACAGGTAGCATTCATCGTGAACTCGAGAAGGTCAAATTTCTCGAGTTCTTTGGTGCCCCGGACGGTGCAGACGCTGAGGCATGGTTGGAGAACATGGCGATGTGCTTCACACTTCACAATTATACCTCCAACATGAAGGTCCACATGGTGATCTTTCAACTAAAGGGGAGCGCTCTTCTATGGTGGAAGATGCTCCTACCACAGTTGAACGTGGTCGTCGAAGACATGTCATGGGAACTATTCGAGGAATGATTCCGAGAGAGGTACCTTTCAGAGGAATTCATTGAGCGTCATCTCAATGAGTTCAATGCCTTATGACAGGGTGGCCATACAGTGCCCAAGTAAGAGGCCCATTTTATGAAGCTGCTCTGGTATGCTCCGCACTTTAACACTGAGAAACTTAAAGTCAACAGTTTCATGTTCGGCCTTAACAGCGGTGTACGTGCAAAGTTCAGGACTCTGATGCCTCAAACCTTGCATGATGCCATCTAGAAGGCCCTCATAGTAGAGGAGGAGCTTATCAGCGGGGGTCAAACTAGGACTCCAGCGAGACCAGCAGGGCAGGTGTCATCTGGAGCACAGTAGAATTAGACACCAGCCAGACATACACCAAGATATCGTGGCTTCCAGAGGGGATCCACTTTCACTACACCTCGACAACTATCGCCTCAGCAGTGGACACCTTATTGGGGACCACAGCATCAACAACAGTGTCAACCGCAGCAGCAACAGTTTAGGGTTGTTCAGCAGAACATACCAAGATTCCAAGCCGGTGGACCATCATCTTCTACTTCGAGTACTAGGACCACTGGGCCGAAGAAGGGGTGTTGGACATGTGGGGAGCCACACTACCAGCATGAGTACTAGGTAGAGAGGACTAGAGAGTCTGAGTCATCTGGACCCACTACCATGGGATATATGGACAAAGCCCATTAGATTCATGTAGCAGTGAATAACCACCAGACAGAGCATCAGTCGAGTGTGCTTGAGATGACAGGTACCGTCGCTGACCAGACCCTTAGTATTTTTATAGATCTTGGTGCTACCGAGAGTTTCATTTTTGGTGCAGCGCTAAAAAGTATTAAGGTAAAGGGAGTCAAACAGGACGAATTTATTTTCATAGAGATGGCTTCAGGAGCCAAACAAAAGGTTGGAGGAAAGGTTACGGGTTGTGTCCTTAACCTGGGAGAGTTTGTCACAAGGGCCAACCTATACGTCACGATCCTAGGATCTTACAATGTCGTGATTGGTATGGACTGGCTGGAATCGCACGAGGCGATACTCAACTATAAGACAAAACGGTTCAGCTTGTTTGACGCAAACGGCCACCCGGGGCACATCTGCTACCACCAGGACCTTCTTTTTTTCCCTAGCCCAAAGAGCTAAAATGCTCTTCAAATCCCTTATTGGGACTTTGTTGCACCCACAGGATGCTCCTCCGACGATCTCCCTTTACTTTATCGAGAAATTGGAACTCACTTGATCGCGAGTCTTTCACACATGGATTCAGGTCTCTCCTATCCCCGAAACCCGATGGAATATCCACTTCACACCTTCCTCGTCTCCTATCGGGAAATCGAAACTTATGCTGTCGTGGGTCACTGCTCGTGAGAATCCCCGATTCCTGATCTCCGATGGTCCGCTACGCTCTTTAACCCCTTCGCCTAACTCTCCTCGCATGTGACCTGCTAGTCCATGAGACTAAGGCCCATATTCCCTATCGGAACTTCAGAGTTCACAAGTTTGAAATGCAAAGAACTCACGCCCCTGGGATCTCCAATCCCTGATCTTCGATGCCACCTATCTTCTACTATGATGCCTGTGGTCCCGCTCCAAGGGCAATCAGAAATTCACAGGTCAGGAATTCACGATTCCTGTGGTAGTGATTCTCACAACACCCAGAACCCCGAAATGCCGAACCCCGATGCACATGTGGGTGCTCTCCTCCACGTCACCCCTCCTCATCGCGCCATCGGGTATCATGAGATTTTGATTTCAGTTGTAGAGTTTCCTTTGCATGGGAAAACCCCGAATGCCAAACCCTGACTCTCCGGATTATTGACATGTATCCATTCTGGGATCTACGGCTATAATCCTTTCGGGAAATTGCTAATCGCGATTTCTCCCTGTGAGAATTCTATGTTCCTTGACAATCCGATTCTCCGATGAGTTGATTCCCGATGAGCTCTGACTCCTTCCCTACACGCTAAGGCTTAAACCATGTGCAACTTTCCCAGATCTGATGGTGGACGGGAATTCGTTGTTTTCTCTTGCGAATCCTGACCGTCGATTCTCCTCCTCGAGAATTTTCTAGGATGGCTAAGAGTTCCTTCTAAGGGCTTGCTTTCCAAGCCTGTGCCTGCAACCTCTGCTTGACCCTTCCTCGATCCAACTTCCTGTATTCTCTTTCATGATATTACGAAGGTTATACACCTCCTGAGATTATCTACTCTGAATCTTCAGAGAAACCTACACATAACCCTTGCGCTTGATATTCAACCACCTCATGGGTTGAATACTTCAGACTCTGTGCAACTCCTGCGACAACAGTCTCTATCACCTTTGATCAGACTAACAACTGAGAATTCTTCTTCAGCCTGCACCTCTCTTCGCATGGCTTCAACAACCCTCTATAAATTCTGGATGAATGAGAATAGGTGTATAACTATCGAGCCTTCATCAACGCACTCTTTGCAAATGAATTCAACTGCACTCTATGCAGGAATCTCCTGGCTCAGACAGAGAAACAATTGAAACTTATTCTCTCTCTCCTTCTCAGACTTCAGTTTGACAAACTTGAAATCTCATGCACAGCATATACAAAGAAAATGCATAACAAAACAAACATTCATGAGCACATAAACAACATACACAGAGAAACAACACCAGCCATGAGTTTGAATCAAAGACTCTTTTCTATTAATTCAAATGCATGTACATGGGTGTTCTTCACACAATTCTCTGCTTGCTCTTCTCTTCTGAATTCTTATGAATAATGTTACAATGATACAATGAGGGTGTCTATATCCATTTTTCCTCCTTCCATCTAAAACTGTCTAATCTAGAAAAAAAATCCTATCTACCTGCATTAACTAGAATAAATGCCTCTTAACTATTTTAGACAAGAGCGTATGGCTCGAGGTCTGCTACACCATACAAAATCGCTTTCCATAAATGGTGCATTTATACATTGGCACATCATCTTAAATGAAATTTCAAAAAGTTTCGGCTAGACTCGTCCAGCTGTTCGTTGTCTTCTATGCAGGCTCGCTTGTCTTGGGCGATGCTCCTTGATGAGTTGGCGATGCTCCTGCATCATACTCCTCGGATTGAAAATTTTCATGGGCTCCTGTCCATGAGCTCCTGCATGGTCTGTCCATGCTTTTGAATGACTGCTTATGTCTCCCAGCTGGCATCTTCCAGTGGATGATTCTTCCATTTCACCAGATACTCGAAGTATTTCTTCCATCTGGTTCTTCTGTTGACTCTCTTGTCAAGTATACGCTCCATTTGTGGCCCCTATGCAATCGGCATCTTCTCCTGCCACTGGACCTCTGGCTGTTCATCAGTTCCAGTTCCTGTTTCCTCAGCCTTATATGGATATAAGTCTGAAAAATTGAATGTCGGAGATATTCCTATCTCATCCGACAACTCAATCTCATAAGCGTTTTCTCCCAACTTCTTTAGGACTCTACATGGCTCAATTTTCTTCATCTTCAACTTGTTGTATGTTCCCCTTGGGAACCTTTCTTTCCTTAGATGTGCCAGAAATAGATCTCCAACTTCGAATTGAAGTTGTCTCCTATGCTGATCCGCTCTGCGTTTATATTCCTGGTTCGACTCCAGCAATTGTTGCTTCACTCTGCTGTGAATTTCTTCCATCGCCTCTGTGAATTCTTCAGCGCTTGCACTCTTTGTGATTATCTGCTCTGAGTCCCTTAGTTCAGATACTCCTCTCGACTGCCTACCATATCCAATCTCAAATGGAATTTTACCTGTACTCCGATTCACTGAATCGTTGTAAGCAAACTCTGCCTGTGGCAATACATTATCTCAGCTGTTGTGGTGCTCTGTCACTAGGCTTCTGAGTAAATCTCCCAAACTTCTATTTACCACCTCCATTTTCCCATCTGTTTGAGGATGATAATCTGAACTAAACATCAAATTAGTTCCCATCTTCTTCCAGAGTGTCCTCCAAAAATGTCCAATGAATTTTGTATCCATGTCCGATACAATGCTTCTGGGTAAACCATGAAGTCTAACAATCTCCTTGAAGAATAGATTTGCGATATGAGTCGCATCGCTAGTCTTCTGGCATGGAATAAAATGTGCCATTTTGGAAAACCTGTCGACCACTAAAAAGATTGAGTCATGTCCTCTTTGCATCCTCGGTAATCCCAATACGAAATCCATGCTGATTTCATCCCATGGCCTCTCAGGTATGGGTAATGATTGATAGAATCCCGCATTCTTCTTTCTGCCCTTTGAATGCTGACAAATTCTGCACCTGTCAACAAAATTTTTGACATCTGTTCGCATATTCGGCCAAAAGTAGGCTTCACTCAGCTTTGCAAATTTCTTGTCGTGGCCAAAATGCCCTGCTACGCCACCATTGTGCTTTTCTTTTAGAAGATTCTCCCTCATGGAGCAATTCGGAATGCATAACTGATTGCCTCTGAACAACAATCCATTCTGGATCATGTAATCCATCCATGGGCTTCTGTCTCTAAGAACTAGATTCTCAGCTGCCTCGTATGCCTCTGCAAAATCAACATCACCTGCATACATGTCCTTAAGGTTTTCAAAACCCAATGTCTTAACTCTGAACTCCTGCAGCAACAAACACTTCTTGCTCAAAGCATAAGCCACTTTGTTAGCAGTTCCTGAAATGTGTTTAATTACAAATGTAAAGTTCTGCATATACTCTACCCATTTATCATGTTTTTGATTCAGCTTCTCCTGCTGAGTCACAAACTATAATGCATGATTATCACTATACAAAACAAATTCTTTCGGCATCAAATAATGCCTCCACTTCTTCAGCGCCTGTATGATAGCATAAAATTCATTATCATACGTTGAATACTTCACCTTGGCCTCATCCAGCTTCTCGCTAAAATATGCAATTGGTCTGTCCTCCTGGCTCAAGACCGCTCCTATGGCAAAGCCACTTGCATCACATTTCACTTGGAATGCCTTTGCAAAATCTGGCAACACCAAAACCGGCTATTCGGTGATCTTCCGCTTCAACAGATTGAAGCTCTTTTCTGCATCTTCAGTCCAATGAAAAGATTTATGTCTTTTCTTGAATTTGTCCATCATCGCTGCGCTAATTCCACTGAAGTTCCTAATGAATTTCCTATAGAAACTTGCCAATCCATGGAAACTTCTCACCTCGAAAACATTTCTTGGTGATGGCCAATTTTTAATCACCTTCACTTTACTTGGATCCATCTTCAATTCATTTGCTGATATGACAAACCCCAAGTAAATGAGTTATGTCTTCATAAATGAAGATTTCCTCATGTTGACCAACAACTTCTCTTGCTATAGTTTCCTCATTACTGCAGCTAAATGATTCAAATGCTCTTCTTTTGATTTGCTGAAAATCAATATGTCATCTAAATAAACAATGACAAACTTACCAATGAATTCCTTCAGCACTTCATTCATCAGCCTCATGAATGTACTTGGTGCATTCGTCAAACCAAACGGCATGACTAGCCATTCGTACAACCCTTCATTGGTTTTGAATGTTGTCTTCCATTCATCGCCTTCCCTCATGTGAATCTGATGGTATCCGCTTTTCAAATCAACCTTTGAAAAAAAATCTGCTCCACTCAAGCAGTCCATCAAGTCATCCATCCTTGGCAATGGAAACCTGTACCTGATGGTTATCTTGTTGATGGCTCTGGAATCAGTGCACATTCTCCAACCTCAATCCTTCTTTGGACTTAGTACCGTTGGAATGACACACGGACTTAAACTTTCCCTGACCAGTCCTTTATCCAATAATTCCTGCACCTGCCTTTTGACTTCTTCATTTTCCTGCAGCGTCAACCTGTATGTTTCTTTGTTCGGGAAACTGGACCCTAGTATGAGGTCTATGTGATGGCTCACGCTCCTCATCGGTGGAAATGAATGAGATAATTCATCTACCACAATATCAGTGAACTCTTCCAACAATTCCTGAATTTCCTCAGGCAGATCATCCACTCTTGTGCTGGTCAAAACAACTTTTGGTTTCCTGACCACAAAGAATTGTGGATCTTCCTTCTTCTTAACTTCTATCAGAAGTTCCTTCCCACTCATGAGAAGTATCATGTTGTTCACTTCCAGTTTCACCTCCTTATCTTTTATCGGAAGTAATATGTGTGTTCTCCCATTCTTCTCTAAGGTGTACGTATTCATCTTCCCATCATGAATTACGTTCCTGTCATATTGCCATGGTCTGCCTAGCAATAAATGACATACATCCATAGGAATAACATCACAAAGAATTTGATCATTGTATCCTCCTATCTTGATGTCCACTAAGCACTTTTTAGTGACACTCACCTGATGTCCCTTCTATAGCCATGATACTTTATATGGACTCGGGTGATCTGTCGTTTCCAGCTCTAGTTTCTCCACCATCTCGGTTGAAACAAGATTGTCGGTGCTTCCGCTGTCCACAATGACCTTGCACTTCTTGTCTTTGGTCTTGCATGTGGTTTTGAATAGTCTGCTTCTCTGAGCTCTGTCCTCCACCTCCTTCTTGGGTGTTACAAGAACTTTATGCAGCATCAATGACCTTCCATCTTCTGCGTTTTCTGCTTCAGCAGCTCGCCTTTGTGCCTCGGCGATGTGAGATTCTCCTTTATCTATCGTCCTATCTGGACAGTCAACTGCCTTATGTCCATTTTTCCCACATGTGTAACATGTGATGATTCCTCCTTTGCCTCTTCCTCTACCACTGCTATGAGGAAAAGTATTAACATCAGCATATCCTCCACTCTGTTCTGCCTACTGCATTAGTTGTTCAGCGTGTTGACCTCACTGAGAACTTCCACCTCTTTCCATTCTGTTCTGAGGCTTCTTCCATTCATCTTTGGATTTTTGAAACCTGTCTTGGGAAACTGATTTTCCTCTTGGTTGGCTCTTACCTCGGCCTCGCTGTGCTAGCTTACGGCTTAGCTTCTCTTCAGCCTTCAGTGCCATCTGATACACATCCTCAACCGTTCTAACGGTTGTCATACTCATCTCATCTTGGATGTTGTATCTTAAGCCATTCATATACCTGGCAACTTTTTCATCATCGCTCTCCCGAGGACCTGCTCTGATATTGAGCTTGTAGAATTCTTTGGTATACTCCTTCACCGTCATCAACTTCTGTCTCAGGTTCTGCATTCTCTTGAACAGTGTGATCTGATATTCCCTTGGGATGAACTTTGCCTTCATCTTCACAATCATTCAATCCCAGCTTTTGATCTTTTGCTTGCCTTTGGAATGCCTATCTACCTGAAGCTCGTCCCACCATAATGTTGCATGTCCCTTAAATTTCTTGACAACATACCTAACCTTTTTATCCTCTTCGATGTCTTCATAATCGAAGTAGGTGTCAAGAGCTATAATCCAATCTAGAATCTCTTCTGCATCCAAACTTCCTTCATAGACTGGAATGTCCATTTTTGTCTTTGATCTCATCCGAGCGATAGCCTTAATTAACCGCTCGTTGGCTGCATCTTCAGCTGCAACTTCTCCTTGTTTTTCAGCTTCAGCTTCGCCCTCAAAGTTGCTTAAGTCTCCAGCATTGGTTGTGCATCTCTGCACTACTTCCATGTCTTCCAATATCGCTATGAGATCGCGTATCTATCTCTCCATCTCTGGATTCCCTACCGGCCTACCTCTTCTTCGCACATCCCTATCCTCTGGATCAGGCGATTGTCTTTCCCTTCTCGGCGGCATGGTGAATTCCTCTTTTCCCTCTGTCTGAAGTATACAAAAAAAGACTCGCTCTGATACCACTTTGACGCAAATGGCCACCCGGGGCACATCTGCTACCACCAGGACCTTCTTTTTTTCCCTGGCCCGAAGAGCTAAAATGCTCTTCAAATCCCTTATCGAGACTTTGCTGCACCCACAATATGATCCTCCGACGATCTCCCTTTACTTTATCGAGAAATTGGAACTCACTTGATCGCGAGTCCTGCACACACGGATTTGGGTCTCTCCTATCCCCGAAACCCGATGGAATATCCACTTCACACCTTCCTCGTCTCCTATCGGGAATTACCCTATCGAGAAATTGGAACTTACGTTGTCGTGGGTCACTGCTCATGAGAATCCCCAATTCCTGATCTCCGATGGTCCGCTACGCTCTTTAACCCCTTCGCCTAACTCTCCTCGCATGTGACCTGCCAGTCCACGAGACTAAGGCCCATATTCCCTATCGGAACTTCGGAGTTCACGAGTTTGCAATGCGAAGAACTCACGCCCCTGGGATCTCCGATCCCCGATCTTTGATGCCACCTATCTTCTACTCTGACGCCTGTGGTCCTGCTCCAAGGTCAATCGGAAATTCGCGAGTCAAGAATTCACGATTCCTATGGCAGTGATTCTCACGACACCCAGAACCCCGAAATGCCGAACCCCGATGCACGTGTGGGTGCTCTCCTCCACGTCACCCCTCCTTGTCGCACTATTGGGTATCGCGAGATCGCGATTTCAGTTGTAGAGTTTCCTTAGCATGGGAAAACCCCAAATGCTGAACCCTGACTCTCCGGATTACTAACACATATCCAGTCTGAGATCTACGGCTATAATCCTTTCGGGAAATCGCTAATCGCGATTTCTCCCCGTGATAATTCTATGTTCTTGGAGAATCCGATTCTCCGATGAGTCGAGTCTCGATGAGCTCTGACTCCTTCCCTACACGCTAAGGCTTAAACCGTGTGCAACTTTCCCAAATCTGACGGTGGATGGGAATTCATTGTTTTCTCCTGCGAATCCTGACCGTCGATTTTCCTCCTCGAGGATTTTCTAGGATGGCTAAGAGTTCCTTCTAAGGGCTTGCTTTCCAAGCCTGCGCCTACAACCTCTGCTTGACACTTCCTCGATCCAACTTCCTGTATTCTCTTTCACGATATTACGAAGGTGCTACACCTCCTGAGCTTATCTACTCTGACTCTTCAGAGAAACGTACGCATAACCCTTGTGCTTGATATTTAACCACCTCATGGGTTGAATACTTCAGACTCTGTGCAACTCCTGCGACATCAGTCTCTATCACCTTTTCTCAGACTAACAACTAAGACTTCTTCTTCAACCTGCACCTCTCTTCGCACGGCTTCAACAACCCTCTATAAATTTTGGGTGAATGAGAATAGGTGTTTAACTATCGAGCCTTCATCAACGCACTCTTTGTGAATGAATTCAACTGCACTCTATGCAGGAATCTCTTGGCTCAGACAGAGAAACAATTGAAACTTATTCTCTCTCTCCTTCTCAGACTTCAGTTTGACAAACCTGAAATCTCATGCACAACATATACAAAGCAAATGCATAACAAAACAAACATTCATGAGCACATAAACAACATACACAGAGAAACAACACCAACCATGAGTTTGAATCAAAGACTCTTTTCTATTAATTCAAATGCCTGTACATGGGTGTTCTTCACACAATTCTCTGCTTTCTCTTCTCTTATGAATGCTTCTGAATAATGTTACAATGATACAACGAGGGTGTCTATATCCGTTTTTCCTCCTTCCATCTATAATTGTCTAATCTAGAAAAAAATCCTATCTACCTGCATTAACTAGAATAAATGCCTCTTAACTATTTCAGACAAGAGCGTATGGCTCGAGGTCTGCTACATCATACAAAAGCACTTTCCATAAATGGTGCATTTATACATTGGCGCATCATCTTAAATGAAATTTCAAAAAGTTTCAGCTGGACTCGTCCAACTATTCGTTGTCTTCTATGCGGGCTCGCTTGTCTTGGGCAATGCTCCTTGATGAGTTGGCGATGCTCCTGCGTCATTGTTCGATGACAAGGGATAGAGGCATGTGATTGTAGGATGGAACCAGGGAGTTTCCATGAGGTTCATATCTTCCTTACAGCTACAAAAGAGCATGTGCAAGGGGTGTAATCTTTATGCGATCCTTGCGTTAAATGAAAAAGGGTTAACGGAAGGTTTAGAACACCTTCCGGTGGTAAGAGAGTTTGCAGACATATTTCTAGAGCAGTTACCTGGGATGCCGCCGGACAGGGAATTGGAGTTTACCATAGACATAAAACCAGGGACTGAACCGATAGCAAGAATTCCTTATCGGATGTCGACCCTAGAGTTACAAGAGTTGAAAATGCAACTGAAGGAGTTCCTGGACCTGGGACTGATACATCCAAGCATGTCACAGTGGGGTGCGCCTGTTATTTCCTCTGAAAGAAGGATGGGTTGTAGAGGTTCTGCATTGAATATCGTCAATTGAACAAGGCCACGATCAAGAATCAATATCCATTTCCAAGGATTGATGATTTGTTCGATCAAATGAAGGGCGCGATGGTGTTCTCCAAGATCGATTTTCAATCAGGGTATCACCAGTTACAAATCAAGGATGATGACGTCCCTAAGACCGACTTTAAGATGACATTTGGACATTATGAGTTTATTTTTTTACCATTTGGACTGACAAATTCCCCAGGAGTATTTATGAGTTTAATGAACGGGGTGTTCCGCGAGTACTTGGACAAGTTCGTCCAAGTATTCATTGACGATATTTTGATCTACTCTCAGACGACGGAGGAGCATGACAAGCACTTGCACTTGGTACTACATTGTCTGCGAGAGCACATTTTATATGGGAAGTTGTCCAAATTCTCTTTTCATCAATCGAAGATTCACTACTCAGGGCATGTCATCTCCGGCAAAGGCATCGTCGTGGATCCAGCAAAGGTTGAGGCTATTATGGAATGGCCTTCGCCGATGAATGTCCTGGAAGTACATAGCTTCATGGGTTTAGTAGGATACTATCGAAGGTTCGTCAAGGGATTTTTGAACATAGAAAATCCGATCACAAAGTTGCAGAAGAAGAACAATAAGTTTGTTTGGACTGAGAAATACGTGGAAGCATTTCGGAGGCTCAAGGAATTGTTGAAAACAACACCGATACTAAAGGTCCCTGACATGGACGTGGACTTCTTGGTATGCACTGACGCATCCAAGGAAGGCTTAGGTAGGGTCTTGATGCAAGATAGACGAGTGATCGCTTACATTTCGAGGAAACTGAGAAGGCATGAAGATAACTACATGACGCACGATATGGATTTGTTAGCCATCATTTATGCCTTGAAGCTTTGGAGACACTACCTTGTTGGATGAAAATTCGAGCTAAAGACTGACCATTGTGGACTACAACACATCTTTACGCAAAGTGACTTGAATGCGCGACAACGATGTTGGTCGGAATTTCTTAGCGAGTACGACTTCGAGATTACTTACATAAAAGGAACAGTGAACCGAGTGGCAGATGCATTGAGTCGGAGACCGTGCATATTTTCTGTGTTGCCTCTTCAGACGAATCTACGTGAAAAGATTCTAACATTACAGCGTGACGATGACTAGTACAAATAGGTTGAGGGTTTTATCAGACAAAACACAATGATGGTACCATGATTTGAATGATTTTCTTTTGATACCGATGGTTTATTGAGGTTTAAAAATTGGATCTGCGTACCATTGAACGACAAGTTGAGGATGTTGATCCTAAGCGAGGCTCATAGATCCATTTACATGGCTCACCTGGGAGTCACAAAGATGAGGGAAGACCTTAAACCCTTATTCCTCTGGAAGGGAATGAAGGCAGACATAGTCAACTATGTGGCCAGATGTCTAGAATGTCAACTAGTAAAGGCTGAACATAGACACCTGGCAGGATTACTACAACCACACGCTATTCTATAATTGAAATGGGAGGTTATTTCGATGGATTTTATTGTTGGATTTCCACTAATGGAAAGGAGACGTGACTTGATTTTCATAGTAGTAGACACTCTAACGAAGAGTGCTCACTTTATTCCTGTGCGTACGACGTATCAGGCTCCTGACATAGCTAGAATTTTTAGCAGTGAGATTGTGAGGCTGCATGGCATACCTAAGAGTATTATATCCGATCGAGGATCGGTGTTTACTGGATGATTTTGGATGAGTTTCCATGAGGCCTTGGGAACCCAACTTAACTTTAGTACTATGTATCACCCAGAGACTGACAGGTAGACCGAACGAATGAACCAGACCTTGGAGGACATGTTGCACATGTACGTAATGGACCAACAAAAGAATTGGGAAGAATTTTTTCCACTAGTAGAGTTCTCTTACAACAACAGTTACCAGAGCACCATTAAGATGGCACCTTTCGAGTTTCTTTATGAGTGACTGTGTCGGACTCCTTTGAGTTGGGATTGGCTTGAGGATAGGGTTTTCGTGGGACCAAAAGAGATCCAGGAAATGGAAGATCAAATGAAAATAATAAGACAAAGGATTAAAGAAGCACAGGATCGACAGAAGAGTTATGCCGATGCGCACCGTGTCGACCATAGTTACGAGGTCAGCGATCGAGTCTTCTTGCGGGTTAAACCACATAAAAGTTCAATCAAGTTTGGGAAGGAAACTAAACTCTCTCTTAGGTCCATGGGACCTTTCAAGATTGTGGAGAGAAAGGGGCCCATGGCCTATTGACTAGTCTTGCCAGATTCTTTGAGGCGTATGCACGATGTTTTTCATGTATCTATTTTGAGACGTTATATTAGTGATCCTACCCATGTTATTGACATGATTTCCTTGGAGGTATCGGACGAGGGGGTGCTCACGGCTGAGTTGGTCCACATCTTGGATCATCGTGTTTGACAGTTACGATGTCAAACAATAGATCAGGTCAAGGTCCAGTGGGACAATTATAGTCTGCACTCAACGACCTGGGAGGACGCATGTGATATGCACCAACAATTTCCATTTTTTTTTTTATGATAGGCATATGATACTGTGATACACTTTATTTCGGCATATATACTATGAAACTTTGGGACGAAGTTAAACCAAGAGGGGGTGTATGTAACATCCTACTCTGGTGCACTGAGCGAACTTATTCTTTGAGGACACTTGCTCACAATTGATCCTGATTATTATGCTATTAAAACTTTTGATTTTGATTATGAGGCATTATGGGTTGATGACATGTTGTTTTACCTCTTTGACATAGACAGGTGCTATTGACTCGATTTTACTGAGTGTGCAAGATTATGGACCTAGAGGATGTCGAGGCATCGATGGAACCCCTTGGACTCCGGATCGAGTCAGGGAATGTACCATTGGGGTTTGATTGTTTTACTATGATTTTAGTGCTTCTGAGTAGATGATATGATATAGATATATTCTGACATGATTCATTGATGATGCAGGCTGACGATAGCTTGTCGACTAGACTCACATGTTGAGTAAAGGGGTCATGCATGACTACCAGAGATGTTGAGGGGCAGGTGTGGACAGCAGCCCTACCACAACCTACTAGGACTCCCATCCTGGCTCGAACTATAAGTTAATGATTACCTAGTTTGAGAGGACCCACGATGTCATGAGGGAAGACTGCAACAGTCGCTCACGATGATTCTAAGGGGCGTGAAATAAGGCGGGGGACTTATTTCTTAGAGGCCCTTAGTCTCCCACAAGTTCACCTAGCAGAGTATTGACTCCAGGGGTTATTGATGTCTACCAAGTCAGTCAAGAGGTGAGTGGCACCCTTGGAGAACGTGGTGTGTCCTAAAGGGCAATTCACACAAGAAAAATGGAGAATGGCGAGTGGCATCCTTGGAGCACGTAGTGCGTCCTGAAGGGCACATCACGCAAGGGAACAGATGAGGTGAGTGGCACCCTTGGAGCACCTAGTGCGTCTTGAAGGGCACGTCGTGTTGTTGATGATAGAAGAATGAACCTAGATGGCCTTAGGATGAATAACGTGTTGAGTATTTTTAAAAACAATTTCCCTAAGGGTAAAATCATGAAGCTGGGTAACACTTTCGTGACAATCGGGTCTCCAAAATTTCTAGCGGCAATTTTTCGGCCGAACAAATATTACTTTCGGCCGAAATATTATTCGGCCGAAAATTTTCACGTCAAATTTAACGG
>ML778604.1:922295-950169 GCA_009831015.1 Picea engelmannii | reverse complement strand
TATGCATCTTGGTTCAAAAAACGGGCTGCCATCTGTCATACCCGAAGGAAACCATGGCATATGGCAGCCATTAGTCTGAAAATGTTCCCTTAGCTTACTACTTAGAACATATTGAAACTTAGACAAAGCTAGAGCCCTAGTTCTAATCAAAACAGAACCTCTAACCAGAAACATTAATTGTAGCAATTACCCAGTGGTTTCAACATCTCCTCCATTCTTTCCCGCTCTAGTTGGCAGCGTGAACGGTTGTGCACATGTTAGGCACTATCATCCTAGTGAAATGTTGGAGTAGGCAGCATACAACATGTCTAAGAACTGGTTGATTTGGAGGCTCTGGTGGATTTGGTCTTCCACCAGGCTTCTCATTTCAAATATCATCTCCAAGTATTCCGAGTGGAGGAATGGCAGTTGGACACACCATACTTCCTGCATGATAGAGAGGGGACATGGCATAGGAGCCATGCCACCCTCCCTCACCTGGTTATCCTTCACCTCTCCTATCTCATGCCTATCTTGTTGTCCTTGTTTATCATTCTGGTGGCCCATGTCCCTATGGAATTCACCTGTTGTTGAAGTCGTCGTCACGTCCACATCTTCTGGGATTTCTTCTATGACATAGAAAGTGGTGGGTTCCTTCATTTGTTTACCTTACTTATGAATGTATGGCGTCCCTGTGGCCCATAGCTTAGCCTCGATTGGAAAGCATGTTGGCAGATTCCAGTTATTGGGAACTGTAAAGAGGAGATGTTCCTAGGGAACCTGGATGGGTTCTTCCTAAGAAACCTCCTCCACATAGGCCATGGGAGGCGACCTAGGCTTCCTGGTTCTGTGAATTCTCTGTATCTGATCCATGGACAACGCCCTCTAAAATATCTGTTGTCTCTTCCGACAAGCATCGAAAGCATACCAGACTGCGCCTCTGCGAGGTAGGCCTCTTTCCCTCGGCATGTATATGAGAAGAGAAATGACCAGAACTTCAACGGGTTGGCTACCTCTGCACCAGTGCTCAGAAATTTCAGACTTAGGGAGGTCGAATTCGAAATGCATTGTCTCTCGTTTAGAACTGTTGATAAATATGAGGGTGATCGTGATAGGATTAGCCATTAAGGCTATCCCCCTAGTGCCCTGTGCATCCGTCCTCTTCACGCGTGTGAGAGGTCTCTTTCCATGGGCGTGGATGCTCGGGCTTGCTCCCATATTAATGGTGAGGATATGGGATTTGGTGGCATGTATTTAAGGCCTTGCCAGGCTCTTTACCACATGGCTTGGTTGTGCTACGTGGCACCCCATCCGGGGGAATATGATATTTAATATTAATATTATAGGATAGATATCATTAATTTTACTTTATAGTTTATTTATTAATATTAATATTAAATAGTATATACAAGTATATATCCATTTTAACTCTAGAGTCAAGAATGATCAATTTCTAGGTACAAACCTTTATTATCATAAACAAAATCAAAATTCCCAAAATTTCAAATTTACATTTAAAAACATTAAAAATAATATTGAATAAAATTTAAATAATTGTTTATACTATTTTTTAAGTAAAAAGTGTTATAGCATTATATAAATTACTATAAATCTTGGTACAATGTTATAATATTCTATAAATTACTAAATCTCATGTTGCGGTCAGTCGAACTCATGATACATAAGCATGACTATAAAGTCCACCCACCCGCGAGACTGGAAAAATGTATATGACAGAAGTGTTGGGTGCAAGATATATATCACAGAACAAGCAAGACATGAAAAATGAAAAATATAAATAAATATAAATAATTAATTGAATAAAATTTAACAAAACATTATCACATTAATAATGAATACGATATTTAATATTAATATTATAGGATAGATAAAAAAAAACATTGATTTTTATATAATAAAAAGTACCATATATGTCATGATCTGATTGGATAACAGATTGGAGGTCTTATTTCCGTCTTCATTATTCCCAATGTCTTATATTAGCATATCCAAATGTTTTGATCATATATGGTCTTTTTGAATCATATATTTTCTTATGCATTGCTTGAAGGTGGATTAATGCTAGCATTAGCTCGAATGTTTCTCTTAGCATTTTCTGCTAGCTAAATTTATCCCAATATTTGATATTATAACATATCCAAGGTTTGTCTATTTTTTATTATTATTAAGTACTTAACGTACGTAAAGAGGCCTGCCACACACATTCTTTCTTAAATGTTTACATAGCGCAGGGCCTTTGGGCAGTTCTGACATCCTTAAATGTTTACCTAACAGGTCTCGGAGCATTAAATGTTTACTTAACATGTGTGTTACAATACATTTTGCTCTGATTTTTCGATACAATGTTGTCTGTAGTGAAATTGGGCAGTTAGACTTCTTCTTGCAGTTTGCAGGGTTGAGATCCTACGCCCTTGTTTGCTTCAACTTTGCAAGGTTGGTTTCTAACATTTGCAGTTGGACCTATTGTTCTGTATCATAAGATGAAACAACTATCGTCCCACAAAAATGTGAGAATGTCATTGGGGGTAGAAATTGGGATTTTATCTGCTTCATATGCTATCAAAACTATAGTTTCTTAGGAAAATTGGACACTAATGGAATGTATATTTCCGGTAAGTCGAATGTCTCCAACCCTGATGCCTTTAAAATGACATATCATGTCTTTAAGACATGATATGTACATCGAAGTGTGGCATGAACATGTGGGAGCATGGTGGACTGATTTACTTTGTTTCTAAAAGTAAGCAGGTTATATAAATGTAATAGTATTTAAAGAAGTATTGTAAATTCCCTACCTTGGTTTTTAACAGGGCACATTTTCTAATCAAGTTTACTTCAACTGAAATTACTGTAATTGCATATTTGAGTTGTTGCGTCTGTATAATCTTGGTGCCTCAAAAATTTAGAAATTTTGCATGGTGTATAATCTTAGTGTTTCAAAAATTTAAAAGTTTTTTATGTGTTGTTTCGGAAATTTTTTCAAGGTGTATAATCTTGGTGTCTCAGAAATTTAGAAAAATTTCATGGTGTATAAACTTAGTGTTTCTGTGTATAAATTACTATAAATCTTATTAAAATGTTATATTATTCTCGAATGACTTACTTCCATTTTTAAAAGTAAACACTTTATACAAATGTAATAGTATTTAAAGAAGTATTGTATATTTGAGTTGTTGGGTCTGTATAATATTGGTGTGAAATAATTTTTTTCAAGGTGTATAATCTTGGTGTCTCAGAAATTTAGAAATTTTGCATGGTGTATAATCTTACTATTTCAAAAATTTAAAAGTTTTTTAGGTATTGTTTCATAAATTCAGAAATTCAGAAACTTAGAAATTTTTCATAGTGTATATTTTTAATGTTTCAAAAATTTAAAAGTTTCATTTAAACATTTTATCAAAACAAAATCAAAATTCCAAAATTTCATTTAAAAACATTAAAAATAATATTGAATAAAATTTAAATAATTGTTTAAAAACATTAAAAATAAAATTGAATAAAATTTAAAAAATTGTTTATACTATTCTTTAAGTAAAAAGTGTTATAGCATTATATAAATTACTATAAATCTTGGTAAAATGTTATAAAATTCTATAAATTACTAAATCTCATGTTTAGTGCATTTCATCGTGTCACATCTATTTTATTCTGCATTTCATTTCCTTTGGTGCAATAGCTTAATATATATAGTTTTATGTGTATTTATCATCTTATAATTGTAGGGTGAAACTTATCTATTTAATATTAATATTATAGGATATATATCATTAATTTTACTTTGTAGCTTATTTATTAATATTAATATAAAATAGTATATACAAATATATATCCATTTTAACTATAAAGTCAAGAAGGATCAATTTCTAGGTACAAACCTTTATTGTCATAAACAAAATCAAAATTCCAAAGTTCCAAATTTACATTTAAAAAATAAAATTTAACTAATTATTTATATTATTATTTAAGTAAAAAATGTTATAACATTATATAAATTACCATAAATCTTGGTACAATGTTATAATATTCTATAAATTATTAAATCTCATGTTGTTGTTGGTAGGACTAGTGATACATAACATCTATTTTATTCTACTATATTTTTTATTTTTATACGTGCATTTCATTTCCTTTGGTGCAATAGCTCCTTCTGGGAGTCCTGGGTTTGGGTATCAATTTCTAGATACAAACCTTTATTATTATAAATAAAATCAAAAATTCAAAATTCAAAATTTACATTTTAAAACATTAAAAATAATATTGAATAAAATTTAAATAATTGTTTATACTATTCTTTAGGTAAAAAGTCTTATAGCATTATATAAATTACTATAAATCTGGGTACAATGTTATAATATTCTATAAACTACTAAATCTCATATTGAGGTAGGTAGGACTCGTGATACATAAGCATGACTATAAATGTGAACCGCATGACTATAAATGTGAACCAAATGTGAATTGTTGGGTGCAAAATGTATATGAAGGAAGTGTTGGGTGCAAAATGTATATCACGGAACACTATATACATGAAAAATGAAAAATAAAAATAAATGTGAATAATTACTATATTTAATGTTAATATTATAGTATAGATATCATTAATTTTACTTTATAGTTTATTTATTAATTAGGTACAAACCTTTATTATTATAAACAAAATCAAAAATTCAAAATTCAAAATTTATATTTAAAAACATTAAAAATAATATTGAATAAAATTTAAATAATTGTTTATACTATTTTTTAAATAAAACATGTTATAGCATTATATAAATTACTATAAATCTTGGTACAATGTTATAATATTTTATAAATTACTAAATCTCATATTGTGGTAGGGCTAACCCATGATTTCATAATTGTTGGGTACAAAATATATATGATAGAAGTGTTGGGTGCAAAATGTATATCACGTAACACTTTGGACATGAAAAATGAAAAAAAAAATAAAAATGTGAATAATTAATTGAATAAAATTAACAAAACATTATCACATATTAATAATAAATACGATAGGTAATATTAATATTATGAGATAGATATCATTAATTTTACTTTATAATTTATTTATTAATATTAATATAAAATGGTATATACAAGTATATATCCATTTTAACATTAGAGTTAAGAAGGATCAATTTCTAGGTACAAACATTTATTATCATAAACAAAATCAAAATTCTAAAATTTCAAATTTACATTTAAAAACATTAAAAATAATATTGAATAAAATTTAAATAATTATTTATACTATTTTTTAAGTAAAAAGTGTTCTAACATTATATAAATTACTATAAATCTTGGTACAATGTTATAATATTCTATAAATTAATAAATCTCATGTTGTTGTAGGTTGTGAACCGGCGACTTCGTAATTGTTCGGTACAAAATGTATATCCAATGACTCCGTAATTGTTGGGTGCAAAATATATATGACTAAATTGTTGTGTGCAAAACTTATATCACGAAACATGTTGGACATGAAAAAATGAAAAATAAAAATAAATTTGAATAATTAATTGAACAAAAATTAACAAAACATTATCACATATTAATAATGAATACGATATTTAATATTAATATTATAAGACAGATATCATAAATTTAATTTATAGTTTATTTATTAATATTAATATAAAATAGTATATACAAGTATATATCTATTTTAACTCTAGAGTGAAGAAGAATTAATTTCTATATACAAACCTTTATTATCATTAACAAAATCAAAATTCCAAAATTTCAAATTTACATTTAAAAACATTAAAAATAATCTTGAATAAAATTTAAATAATTGTTTATACCATTATTTAAGTAAAAAGTGTTATAGCATTATATAAATTACTATAAATCTTGGTACAATGTTATAATATTCTATAAATTACTAAGGGGTTATGATATTCTATAAATTACTAAATCTCATGTTGCGGTTGTTCGGGGTTGGACTAGTGATACATAAGCATGACTATAAATGTTGGGTGCAAAATGTATATGACAGAAGTGTTGGATGCAAAATGTATATCACTAAACAAGATGGTCATGAAAAATGAAAAATAAAAATAAATTTGAATAATTAATTGAATAAAATTTAACAAAAAATTATCACATATTAATAATGAATACTATATTTAATATTAATATTATAGGATAGATATCATAAATTTAATTTATAGTTTATTTATTAATATTAATATTAAATAGTATATAAAAGTATATATCCATTTTAACTCTAGAGTCAAGAAGGATCAATTTCTAGGTACAAACTTTTATTATCATAAACAAAATCAAAATTCCAAATTAATATTTAAAAACATTGAAAATGATATTGAATAAAATTTAAATAATTGTTTATACTATTCTTTAAGTAAAAAGTGTTATGGCATTATATAAATTACTATAAATCTTGGTACAATGTTATAATATTCTATAAATTACTAAATCTCATGTTGGGCTCAGTAATTGTTGGGTGCAAAATGTATAACACTGAACAAACTGGACATTAAACACATATTAATAATGAATAGGATATATTTATAGGTACAAACCTTTATTATTATAAACAAAATCAAAAATTCAAAATTTCAAATTTACATTTAAAAACATTAAAAATAATATTGAATAAAATTTAAATAATTGTTTATACTATTTTTTAAGTAAAAAGTTTTATAGCATTATATAAATTACTGTAAATCTTGGTACAATGTTAAAATATTCTATAAATTACTAAATCTCATATTGTGGTAGACTAGTGATACATAAGCATGAAAAATGAAAAATAAAAATAAATGTGAATAATTAATTGAATAAAATTTAACAAAACATTATCACATATTAATAATGAATATGATATTTAATATATATTTTTTATATAAGTAAAATTGTATAAAAGTCTGTTAAAATCAAAGATTACAAAATACTTTTGTTGTTCCAGGCTGTAAACATTGAGCTGCCCCAAGGGGAAACCAGCTCAGTCAGCCGAACAATTCCAGAGTTTAAGTCTTAATTCAAAAGTTTAAGTCTTAAACTGCCAAAAATAACAAGGTTTCTACTGACACTAAGAAAACCCAAAATTCTGGTCTCTAAAGGTGAGCATCATAATAGTAATAGCCATAGACAGTATTTGATAAAGGTGGTTTTCATGAGGCAAAACCACATTAACACACATATCAAAATAACAAAGACACATGTACATATCACGTAGTGGGTTTGTAATGCAGCCACTCATCTAGGAAGAAGGTGTCGAGTGTCGAGTCCCCGAGAGGAGCCGACTCCTCCTTGATCGGTGTCCCGTCCAACTGCATGGCATCCTCCGGTTGGGCTAGTGGCATGTTCTCCTCCTGGCCTGGTGCGTTGTGCTCCGAAGTCCCAAGTGGGGGAGCTGGTGCCAATACCGGTGTCGCATCTCCTGCTACTTGAGCTTGTTCTGCTGGGGGGTGGTGGACACCTTGCAATGTTGAGAGAAAATGCAGGAATTGTGAAGCCTTGTCATCTGGAATCTTCAGGAGGAACCGAAGACCATCCAAGTCTCGGTGCAAGTCAAAGACCAAGCCTTGCAACAGTGCAAGACTTGTTTGCAATTCAAATTTTGGGTCAGTGCTAGAGTCGGCTCGTGAGTGAGGTTGTTGACGTGACCATCATCCTAAGAACGAGCACCAAGAAGCAGGGCCTAAAGCGGTTGAGAGGCCGAGAGGGTCGGTGAGTTGGGAGGAGCCAATGGAATTGGGTGTGAAGCAAAGGTCGAGCTTCCCAAAGGTCCTGGGTTTAATCCAAGTGAGGCCCCCGAGAAATCAAGCCACTCCATTATGTAGGAAAGCGACGATGAAAGGGGTGGGAGGCTTGTTGGAGTATGAGTCGACTACGCCAGGGAAGAGGACAAGGTGGGCGACGAGGAGAATAAACTATGGGAGGGTGAAGGTGGGGGGAGGTGGGCTAAATGTGGTTGGCTAGGCTGTCATGTCGAACCTCATTTGGACTTCCCTCACTGCATGGGCATCTCTGAACCACCAGGAAGATGAAAATGACCAAGAGTGAGGGAAAATAGACCAAAGAGATGTTGGGCAGGAGGTCGAGCTCTAAAAAAATCAGGCAAGAGATAATGAGGCATCTGAAACACCTAGTGCAGTTCATAAAACCCGAGGAGCTAGTGTGTTTCATTAAATGAACACATGCACAGAGTAAAAGAAGAACAATGGCGTTGGTCAATCGAAGGGACGGCAAGGGAAAGCAGGGCACACTAAGAGTAATGGTGCCCTGTCTCATGCAAGGTCGTCTTAAAGGAATTAAGGTGGCGAGAGGGGGAGGCATGCCTACGTCACATGGTTGACGCCACGATGGCTCTCTCCTAGCTGCTCTGTTGGACGTGTGGTTTCCACTATCACCCCATCTGAGGAGTTGTCGATGGTTAGAGCTTTTGTTTATCATCTCTGAAAGATAGGGTGCATCTAGTGGGTGGGGGCCTGGAAGAGAAGATACAGTCCCTTCCTTTCTACCCCAATGTTGGCTAGATCATCCGCAATATGATTAGCTTTTCTCCTCACATGGGAAGGGATGAAAAAGTGACCGAGTTGGAAAAGAGTTTCAATTGTCCTTAGACCATGAGAAAGGCTCCAGTAGGGTGAAATTTGCTTTGAATTGGCTCTGTTCAGGATTTTCCGGAAGAGGTTGAGAATGACTTGAGAATATCCTTCCACTATGAGTTTGTTGTAGTTGTGTTTTGTGGCTAATTGCAACCCTATTGTTAGCCTCTAGAGTTATGCTACATTTTTTGTGGTATGGCCTAAATTTCCCGCGATGAGGAGGATGTTCCCTTGAGGATTTCAAAACACCACACCAAAACCTACCACTCTCGAGTTCCCTTTGGAAGCTCCATCAAAGTTTAGCTTGATAAAGTCCAGTGGAGGGGGGGACCAATGAGAGGGACTTTCCCCTCGAGGAGGAGGACGAGAAGGAGGGAGCATACTTTGATTTTTGATGAGTTTCCAGTTATTCATAATGCTTTGTTACTGGGTGGAGCAGATTAAGTCTGCCTTAGACCATTGCTGCAAGTTGATTGTTTATGTTATGTTGTGACAAATCTGGGTCTAGCCGTGATGCCAATTACTCTGGGTATTCCTAAAGATTCTTCAATTTCTTTCCTTCCAGAGTTGCCAAAGGATGAAACTAGGGAGAAACTTCCAGATGTGATTTAGGATTGGTGACTAAAAAGCCACATCTCTCCATTCTTCGATGGTGTTGCTTATGATGTCTCTTTTACGATCCAAAGTGCGCATAATGGTAGCAAAATGATCCCAAACTTTAGCGTTGTAGGGGAAGGTGTTAATAAGGTGATTCATGGTTTTTGCCTCTGCTAAGAAAAGATGGCAAATGGATGGTCATGTGAATTCCCTTTTGGTTAGATTATCCCAAGTGAGAATGCTTTCGTGTGCCACCAACCAATGGAAGATGCTAATTTTTTGCCAATGTTTCAGAGACCAGATTTTGCACCAAACTTCCCTTGGGGGAGGGGGATTGAGATTGGCCTTTATGGCGTAGGCCTCTTGGATGTTAAAGTACCCCTTGGAGAGATTCCCCATTGTAGGATGTCCTCACCTTGCAATATGGGAATTGTTTATTCGTTGATCATGTTGTGCCAGGGTTGAAGGTCCACCTATGCTTCTACATGTAGGTCATATTTATTGGACTTCCAGCATCTCCAGGTGGCATTTTTGGGCTTGAGCCTCTAGTAATCTGCCACTCTTGTCAGTCTTTCTTATGTTGCTGAGGGGCAGAAGGTAATGACCCAATCCTCTTGCGCTAAAACTAGGAGTTTTTTCCATGAATCATTCTAGAAGAGGGTTGTTTGACCATTCTAGATTTCCCAAAAAGCGTGATTGACTACCAGGTGGTGAGTTTTCCTAGAAGTTGTCCAAATCAAGGATCCTAGGGTATCTTCATTCCAACGAATGAGGTTTCTTTCTGTTGCGTTGGGAGTATACTTACTTCGCCAAAGCTTGGCCCATAGGTTTGGAGGTCTCTTCAGCCATCTCCACCAGATCTTGGCACTGAGTACTTTATTCAGAATTGAGGGATCTCTGATTCCCAAACCCCCTTGAATCTTAGGTTGACAGATCTTTTCCTAGCTGATCAAATCGAATTTCTTCCCCACTTTGAGCCCCTACCAGAGAAAGTTTCTTTGCAAGGATTTGATGGAATTAAGGATGTAGTTTGGGGTTGCAAGAGCAGAGAAATTATAGATAGGTAGAGCTTGTAGGATTGATTTGAGGAGGATCAGGCTACTGCGGAGGTTGAGAGCTCGATAGGCCCATGAGGAAATTATTTTTGAAAAGGAAGTGAGGAGGCTTTCCCAAGAGCTGTTTCTAAGGGCTCTATCTAGTAGGAGGATGTCAAGATACTTAGACGGAAGGGAGCTTCGAGTGAAACCCAGGATATCTGAGATGTGGATCTAAATCAACAAGGGATTGTTGAAAAACAAGATCTGGGATTTCTCCTTATTTATGTCCATCCCTGAGGCCTCACAAAAGGTGTGGATGATGGAAAGGAAGGTGTGGGCCTCTTGGACTGTGGGGAAGCCCATCATCAGAGTATCGTCCACAATTTGGTTGTGTGAGATCGGGGGGTTGGTGCCATGCATGGGCAGCCCTTTTATCATTTTGTTTGCTACCACAGCATGAATGGAGCGACTGAGGCCTTCTGCCAAGATGATGAATAGGAAAGGGGAAAGGGGATCCCCCTTCCTGATTCCTCTAGTGGGGGAGAAAGGAAAGAAGGAACTCCATTGACAAGGATTGAAAAGAAGTATGAGGAGGTGAAGTTTAGGATCCAGTCAACCTAGGAGGGGTCAAAACCAAAGGCGAGAAGAATCGCACGCATATAGTCCCAACTTAAATTATCAAAAGATTTGGATAGGTCCAATTTTAAGAGCATACCTAGAGTTCGGGTCTTCTGAAGAGAGTGGATGACTTCATGAGAGAGGATGACGTTGTCCAAGATCTGTCTACCCTCCACATACCCTAATTGCTCTGACGAGATGATGAAGGGAAGGAGATGCTCAAGTCACCTTGCATTAACATTGGTTATGAGCTTGTAGATGATGTTGCAGGTGGCGATTGGTTGGAACTGCTTAGGATGGATTACATTCTCTTCTTTAGGGATGAGGGTAAGGAAAGTGGCATTGAGGGACGAAAGGACTTGACCTGAAAGTATGGAGTCTTCAATTATCTCCCAAACTTCCTCTCTGAGAATTGGCCAGTAGTTGTGGAAGAAATCTGAAGTGAAGCCGTCTAGCCTTGGGGATTTTCCCTTGGGGGTGTCTTGGAGAGCCTGGTCAACTTCTTCAATAACGATGGGTTGAACCAGGGTTGTTTTCTATTCCTCCGAGACTAAGGAGGGCATGTGTTGTGTGATGTTGGTGATAGCTTGAGTCCTATCCTTCTGGAGCTCCAACAAGAGGTTTTGATAGTAGGTGACCAGATCTTCTTCCAGCTCCTCATGGGTGTGCAGGGTTTGCCCATTATCTGAGATAAGATGAGTGATATGATTAGCATGCCTTATTTGGATGGTGGACCTATGGAAAAACTTGGTGTTTCTATCGCCCTCTTTGAGCCATTGGATGCGATACTTTTGCCTCCACAAGATTTCTTCTTGGGATTTTCTTTCCTCCATCTTGTGGCTTAGTGCCTCTTCCTCTAACTTGAGGTGTTTAGATAGAACCATATCCCAGATTTGGCTTTGAACGATATTCATTTGTTCTGTTAGTTGTCTTTGGGAATCAAAGATGTTGTCGAAAGTTTTTTTGATCCAATATTTGAGTTTTTGTTTGAAGTTCTTGAGTTTCTGTTGAAACTTGTACATATTGAAGTCATTGGACACAGCAGCCTCCACCCACCAAGCATGAGCGTTCTAAAAGAATTCAGGTTGGTTGAGCCAAAACTACTCCAATTTGAAGGGTTTTTTCCCTGGAGTTGTCGGGATGTCCAGCCAGAGTTGGATGGGCCAATGATTAGATCCATGGAAGTCAAGGATGTTGGCTTCCAAAGTTGTACCCTCTAGCATGAGAGAGTCTGAGAGGAGGAAACAATCTAGTCTATAGGCTATTTGGTGAGATATTGTTCTACAATTTGTCTAGGTAAAGGTGCCATTGCAGGTGTCTAGGTCCACAAGATCTAGGTTGTCAATTAGACGCTGAAAGTCCTCTAAATCTGCTTCAAGACGATGCATTCCTCCTCTTTTTTCATCCGGGTTGCAGATCATGTTAAAATCCCCACCCATGATCCATCTGTTCCCGGCGGTTAAAGTGGATTGATTCTCCAGGCTGCGAAGGAAGGCATGTTTGTCCCTTTAGTTGGTTGGTCCGTAGACATTGGTTTGATATCCTAGCTTGCTGGAGCCGATGAGTTAGTAGGCTGTCAATATGGACCATTTGGTTGTGAAGAAGTTGTCCAAAGTGACCAAGTTTGGGTTACAAAGGAGAGCTAGCTCATTTGCTACACCCATGTCCATTATATAGATGCCTTTCCCTTGCTTCCAACAGTTGGGGAGGATCTTGTCCATATCCTCTATGGTGCATTTTTCTCTTGAAACAGCATTATGTCTAGTTTTTCTGCAAAGATCATATCCTGTAGTAACCTCTATTTACTACGATCGTTGAGTCCCCTTATATTTTAGGAGATGATCTTCATGATGAGGAGGGGTGGGGAGGGGTGGGAAATTGTCAGATATTAGATGTATCTCACCTGCGTTAACCATGAAGTGTCCTATCTCCTGGATGAGCTTGTTGACGGATTTCCTCCCTCTTTTATTTTCATCTTTTTGAGATTTGTGTTGTTCTTTCTACGTGTTTCCTTGGATTCCCATTCCTGCACTGGATCTGGCTATAGAGTTGGCTGAAGAGTTGAGGGAGATCTTGTGCACTTTTCTCAGTTGCTTAGGGGTATACATTTTGTGATGCATGTAGGTGTGTTCCAGATGCTCCAGGTATACTCTTGCTATATCTTTCTCATCTAGTTCCATTTTCATGTCTCTATCTTCTGCCTCTGAGGGGTCCAGGGTTGCAGCAGTGGAGCTAATTGTAAGGATGCTTTGGGGTTGACCTAGGGTTTCCCGTGCTTTCCCCTTCACTGGATTGTGGGGTGTTTTCTCTAAGGGTGGGGCTTGTGAGTGTAACATCCCGCTCTGGCGCACTGAGCGAACTTATTCTTTGAGGACACTTGCTTGCAAGAGATCCATATTTTTATGCTATTAAAAAATTTGATTTTGATTATGAGGCGTTATGGGTTGATGACATGTTGTTTTACTACATTGACATAGACAGGTTCTATTGACTCAATTTTACTGAGTGTGAAGGATTTTGGACCTTGAGGATGCATAGGTATTGATGGAACCACTTGGACTCCAGACCGAGTCAAGGAGTGTACCATTGGGGTTTGATTGTATTACTATGATATTAGTGCATCTGATTAGAGGGTATGATATGGATATGTTCTGACATGAGTTGTTGATGATGTAGGTTGACGATATCTTTTCGACCAGACTCACATGTGGAGTAAAGGGGTCGCACACGACTACCATAGATGTTGAGGGAGAGGTGTGGACAGTAGCCCTGCCACAGCCTACTAGCACTCTCTTCATGGCTCAAACTGTAGGTTAGATGTTTACCTAGTTCAAGAGGACCCACGATGCCATGAGGGCAGACTACAACAGTCGTTCATGATGATTCTAAGGGGCACGCAATAAGGTGGGGGCCTTATTCCTTAGAGGCCCTTAGTCTCCCAAAAGTTCACCTAGTGGAGTATTGACTCTAGGGATTTTTTATGTCTACCAAGTCACTCAAGAGGCGAGTGGCACCCTTGGAGCACGTAGTGCATCCTGAAGGGCACGTCATATAGGGGAAACAGATTAGGGCGAGGGGCACCCTTGGAGCACCTAGTGCATCCTGAAGGGCACGTCACAATGTTGATGATAGATGAATGAACCTAAATAGCCTTAGGATGATCAATGTGATAAGAATTTAAAAAAAAAAACATTTTCCCTAATAAAATGTTGCCTGTCACGAAAATTTAAGGTTTAAGTCTAAACTATTCTAGTGATAAAATTTTATCTCTCTATAAATAATAATAATAATAATAATAATAAACCACATAAATAATAATTATGACCTTCGATAAATCTTGTAACACAAAGGGAGTAAGAAATTAATTGTTTCAAAAAAAAAACTGTTGCATTAAAATTTTAAAAGGGAATTAATCATTTTATTATTTTATGATAATTTAAAATATATTAATTTAATGAGAAAAGGGAAAAAGGGGGTTAATTTCCACACCTGCCTTTTGGATTTCTAACAAAAAGGGGAAAGAGGGAAAAATCTAAAAATTTAGGAAACTAGGAAAAGAGGTAAACATAAAAAGGGAAAAAGGGGGAACATAAGGGAAAAAGTGGAAAGTCAAACTTAGAAACATATCTACCACTTAAGAGCTTTCTAATTTAAACTGAACTAGAAATTTAATAACAGAGAAAGCCATTAAAACCTGTAAGAGAATTTGGGGACACCTAGGAGTGATTCTAGGAGTAACTCTAGGTGGGTGAGGGAAATAAAGATAATTACTTAATTAAAGAAATTATTTTATGGAGGAATGTAGGGGATGGGGGACACTTGTATGGAGAGGAATTTTTAGGAATTTATTTTTAAAACTTTAATTAAATGAGATTTTAGGAAAGAAAGGAAGTTCAAAACTCTATATAATGAAGGAAGGAGAAGGATGAAGGATCATCTTTTGTTTGTGTAACGTTATGCTACAGAAACATCTACTTGACTGACTTAACTTGTGGGAGTTGGGATACCCAGCTCAGTGAGGAGTGGTAGCTCGACCTTGCGAGGCGAGCTAGGAGCTAGTCGAAATCTCTGGATAGTGAGTGTGTGGCCCCTTTGCGGCTCGGGGGGCTAAGGGGGGAGAAGAGTACCCCTGGCATTGGTTGGGAGGTACCGGTGAAGTCTCAATAGTCAACAAGTGGGAGTTGCACAGAGAGCACGGGATATCCACTCAGAGCGGGCGATCAGGCAATGGTACGCTTTCTTTGTTTGTATGGTACAATGTTGTAGGGTTTATGATTTGGATCTGCCTATTTATTTGGGTAGGTAAACTGGTTGTCTAGATTCAGGACTAAATTTTTTATGGCCTAGCTGATTAATTGATTGGTTTCCCATGACCTTTGTTTCCCCGCCTGTCGTGACCACCCTGTGGTGTTGATTATGACCATATTAGTTTTTTTTCCCTTCATCCCTAGCTCCTCAGTCCTCACCTGAGCAGTCGGCTAGGAGCCTGATCTACGGTCGTCGCCTTAGCATTAAACTACCTATGGATCTCAATTCCCTGCTTTTCTGTGCGAGGATGATGAAGCGAAGGATGAACTTATCATTCGTCTACTCATGTTGTTGTCCTTGGTAGTTTGTTGTCTTGCGCCCTCTAGCAAAAGTACCTCTCTGTTTGGGAGTCTTGCCTCGTGTTGGTTCTCCCGATGATCATTTCAATAACTTATCCCTTTGAATCCTTGCCTTCTCTTACTATTGGCAGTGATGGATTGGTATCCTAGTGATGTAAAAGATTTAATTTCAGACTTAATTTTTATTGGTGTCCTAATAATTCAACAGATCTAATTTCGGTCAGCAAATTCTTTTGATATCCTGGTAATGTAAAATATTTAAATTAAGTCGATGTCTTATAATTTGTATCCTGGAAACGGTTTAAGTCAGCGTTCTTGGCTTCACCTGGCGAATTGTTGTGTGTGTTTTTTTTTTCCTCTGGTATACCTTTTACTCTACCAAATTTTTACCTTACGTATCCATCCTTGGCCTGCAATTTACTCTGCCCTTGGCCACTGGATTCTCATTGGTTAATACTTTGCATTCAATACTTTATCTACTTGATTGCGTTGCCAATTGTTTCTTTACCTGACTGTGTTCCAACTATTGTTGTTGCGTTTCTGATTGGTATTTAATAGTATGCAGTGTGATTGTGTTTTAAATTGAGGCTCGACAGCAAGTTGTTTATGCCTCGGTAATGATCTTGTGAGTTTAGTCTTGTAGCGATTTCCCTCCTACCTTCCAATTTTAGTTCCTCTATTTTGAAAAATGAGTTTTTGGTGTTATATAATGGTTGAGTGAATGTTTGTTATACAGCTAAACAATTCTTACTCGTCTTTCCTACTTCTATCGTGCATGCAAACAAAACCCCTTTTTTTTCATTTTATCCCTCACACCATAGGCACAACTTCCTCTTGTCCTCTCCTCTTCCCACAGATTTCGATCTCTTAACTTTCAACCTCTGACTTGGGTATTGATAGCATAATGAGTGAATTTTTTTTTTGCAATCACAGTTTCTGGCATTCCTGCCTGGGTCTTTTAAGGGTACGGTTAAATCTCTAAGGAGCCCGGTGGCAATTGCTCTGAGTATGGTGTAGCTTCACTTTCTCTCCTACACAAGGGAAAATATCTTGAATTGTGTGCAAGTGATTCGCTTGCACAACAAACTCCCCTTCCTTTACCCAGCAATTTGTATGGATTGTGTTATTTCCTTAGCAGTGAATTCCCTTCTATTTCGCAGTGAGATCCTGTGGTGGATGGCCTACGTGTTGGCTTAGTGAACTCCATGTCCAGGACTCCTCGGTCTGTCACTTACCTTTAGCAATTTGATAATTCTTGGAACAGCCTACCTTGTAACTCCTTTGGACAAGCAACACACCAATAGCGAATTTCGTGATGTCCTAGTGATGGCAGTAAATTTTTAAATGACAGAAATTTTATTTAGTGACAGTTGAATTAGTAGTAAATTATTAATGATATATGAAATGACAGTTGGATATAGCAGTAAATCATTAATGACAGTTTTGGAATTGCAGTAAGTTAGTAAATGACAGTTATTGCTTTGGCAGTAAATTTATTAATCAATAGTTATTTGAATTGGCAGTAAATCTAATGACAGAAAATTTATGTTGGGAAGGCAATTTATAATTAAGACCACATTGATTTAGCCTTTACATTGACAGCCCATGTAATGTACATGGTAGCTTTATGGATTGGATATTTTATATATTTACTTTTACAACCTTTTCTTAGCATCTTATTGAACGCCTCTTCATTTGAATAGGCACCTTCCAATTCAAATTGACCAGACTTGTCCCTTAGTTTCAAATTTTATTAAACTACACTTGCTAAATCAGACTACAATAATGTTTTTATATTTTATTTATTAACCAATTTGAAGTTCAAACTTGCTCAATTGATGTGCCTTATGGTCAACTTAGATGGTACCTTGATGATAGTTTATAATTTTATAATTTCTCAAATTTGAATTGTAATAAGGATAATTTAGATTGAACATCAATGAAAATTTGCAATTAGATGTGTCCCCTATAAAATGGTAACCCATGATTAAATAGATGGTAATCTTGACTTGTTTAGACTGGGTGATTGGTTGGGTTGTTGACGAATTCCTTTTTAGCTTGCACTTCCATTTGAGGGTGTTGTAGTTTATTATTAATTAATGTTTGTACTTGGTTTGTAAACTTTTAAAGTGATTGGGTGGCTCACTATAAGGGTTCTAGTTACTTTTGTAATCAAAATTGGGTGTGTGGGGTAGTTAGGATGTTTGTCCTTAGTTTAGTAGGCTTGGTCTTCTTGTGTCGGGGGGGATGTAGACAACTCCTTGTTCCTCAGAACAGTCGCTAGCCTTGAGACCTTAAATGGTCAAAATCGATGGGAACCTGGGCTTCAGCGTTGCGTATGTGTCCTGGAGGTCCTACCCATTGGAGGGTAGGACAAGAGGGTAGTCATTCTTATTCTTCATCGGTTGAGTGTCATACCTTGCTTCCTAGTGCTTGATGTGCTTTTATGTTAGGTCGTTAAGTTGTTGTTGCATGAGTTGCATGCATCGTGATCGTCATCGTGTTGTGATGTTGAGTATAATTTCATTATTACCTTCCTACACCCACACACACACACACAAAAAAAAAACTTAAGGGATCTTTTACCAGTTGTACATCGTAGGAGTCATATCAGATAGGGATGTTACATGTGCTATCAGAGCAGGTTTAACTCGTGACTTGGGATCGCTATGGATTTTCGTTGATATGATTTGATTATATTGTTTCTAATCGAGTTGACTTGTATTCGTGAAGGTAATCATGGTTAGAGGATGTCACAGAGGCAGATGATAGGGTGCTAGGGGAGGAGGCACGATGCCTCCAGTAGCACCCACGCCTGAGGGGTCTAACCCCCAGGGAGACGAGCAGGTTCTTTGATAGGAGAAGATAGCAGTTGGTGATGTGGTGAGAATGATGAGATATTTTCAGCGCATGTCTGAGGCATTGATCATCCGTTTGGACAGAGATGAGTTCAGGGCGCTGACACTCACTGAGGTTCCACTACGCCCTCCAGTCGGTACTGGTATCATTCATCGTGAACTCGAGAAGGTCAAATTTCCCAATTTATTTGGTGCCTCGGACGACACAACCACCGAGGCATGGTTGGAGAACATGGTGATGTGCTTCGCACTTCACAATTATACCTCCAACATGAAGGTTTGCATGGTGGTCTTTCAACTGAAGGGGAATGCTCTTCTATGGTGGAAGATGCTCCTACTGCAACTGAACATGGTCGTCAAAGACGTGTCATGGGAACTGTTCGAGGAATGGTTCCGAGAGAGGTACCTTTTAGAGGAATTCATTAAGTGTCATCTCAATGAGTTCAATGCCTTATGACAGAGTGGTCATACGATGCCTGAGTACGAGGCCCTATTTATGGAGCTACACCATTATGCTCCACACCTTAACTCTAAGAAACTTAAGGTCAATAGGTTCATGTTCAGCCTTAACAGTAGCATATGTGCAAAGGTCGGGATTTTGATGGCTCAAACCTTGCATGATGTCATCCAGAAGGCCCTCATAGCAGAGGAGGATCTTATCAGCGGGGGTCAGACTAGGACTCTAGTGAGACCAGCAAGGCAGGTGTCATCTGGAGCACAACAGCATCAGACACCAACCAGACATACTTCGGGATATCATGGTTTCCAGAGGGGATCCACTTCCACTACACCTCGGTGATCGACACCTCAACAGTCGACACCTTATTGGGGACCACAGCATCAGCATCAATGTCGACCGCAACAGCAACAGTTTAGGCCTGTTCAGCAGAACAGACTAGGATTCTAGGCCAGCGGGTCGTCATCTTCTACTTCGGGTACCAGGACTGCTGGGCCGAAGAAGGGGTGTTGGACATGTGGGGAGCCAAACTACCAGCACGACTGCCCGGTGGAGAGGACTAGAGCATCCGGATTAGTTGGACCACTACCATGGGAGATATGGGCAAGGCTCATCAGATTCATGCAACAGTGAATAAATGCCAGGCAGATCATCATTCGACTGTGCTTGATATGACAAGTATCATCACTAACCAGACCCTTAATATTTTGATATATCCTGGTGCTACCGAGAGTTTCATTTCTATTGCAGCGCTAAAAAGGATTAAGGTAAAGGCAATCGAACAGGATGAGTTTATCTTCGTAGAGATGGCCTCGGGAGCCAAACAAAAGGTTGGAGGAAAGGTTACGGTCTATGTCCTTAACTTGGGAGAGTTTGTCACAAGGGCCAACCTGTACGTCACGATCCTAGGATCTTATGATGTCGTGATTGGTATGGATTGGTTGGAATTGCATGAGGCGATACTCAACTGTAAGACGAAATGGTTGAGCTTAGTCGATGACGAGGGACAAAGACGTGTCATTGTAGGTTGGAACTAGGGAGTTTCCCTGAGGTTCATCTCTTCCTTGCAGCTATGGAAGAGCATGCGCAAGGGGTGCAATCTTTACATGATCCTTGTGCTAAATGAGAAGGGAGTAGCGGAAGGTATAGAACACATTCTGGTAGTGAGAGAGTTTGTAGACATATTTCCTGAAGAGTTACCTGGGATGTCTTTGTAGAGGGAATTGGAGTTTACCATAGACCTAAAACTGGGGACTGAACCGATAGCAAGAATGCCTTATCGGATGTTGACCCTGGAGTTACAAGAGTTGAAAATGCAACTGAAGGAGTTGTTGGACTTGGGACTGATACGTCCTAGTGTGTCACCATGGGGTGCACTTATTATTTTCATATGAAAGAAGGATGAGTCATGGAGGCTCTGCATTGACTACCGTCAATTGAACAAGGCCACGATCAAGAATCAGCATCTATTGCCGAGAATTGATGATTTGTTCGATCAAATGAAGGGCACAATGGTGTTCTCAAAAATCGACTTGTGATTAGGATACCACCAGTTACGGATTAAATATGATGAAGTCCCTAAGACCACCTTTAAGATGAGGTTTGGACATTACGAGTTTATTGTTTTACCGTTTGGACTGACAAATTCCCCAGGGGTATTTATGAGTTTGATGAATGGGGTGTTCCGCGAGTACTTGGACAAGTTTGTCCAAGTATTCATCGACGCTATTTTGATCTACTCTCAAACGACGGAGGAGCATGACGAGCACTTGCGCTTGGTACTACAGTGTCTACGAGAGCATAAACTATATGGGAAGTTGTCCAAATGCTCTTTTTATCAATCGAAGATTCACTACTTAGGGAATGTCATCTCCGACGAAGGCATCACCGTGGATCCAGCCAAGGTCGAGGCTATTATGGAATGGCCTGTGCCAACGAATGTCCCAGAAGTGCGTAGCTTCATGGGTTTAGCAGGATACTATCGACAGTTCATCGAGGGATTTTCGAAGATAGAAAATCCGATCACGGACTTGCAAAAGAAGAACAAGAAGTTTTTTTGGACCGAGGAATGCGTAGAAGCATTTCAGAGGCTCAAGGAGTTTTTGACAATAGAACTTCTACTAAAGGTCCTTGACATGGATGCAAACTTCCTGGTATGCACTGACGCATCCAAGGAAGGCTTAGGTGGGGTCTTGATGCAAGACGGGCGAGTGATCGCTTACATTTTGAGGAAACTAAGAAGGCATGAGGAGAACTACGCGACACACGATTTGGAGTTGTTTTCCATCGTATATGCCTTGAAGGTTTGGAGACACTACCTTGTTGGACGAAAATTTGAACTAAAGACTGACCACTGTGGACTACAACACATATTTATGCAAAGTGACCTAAACGCATGACGACGACGTTGGTCGGAATTTTTTAGCGAGTACGACTTTGATATTACTTACATAAAAGAAACAGTGAATCGAGTGGTAGATGCATTGAGTGAGAGACCATGCATATTTTTGGTGCTACCTCTTCAGACGAATCTACGTGAAAAGATTCTAACTTTACAGCGTGACGATGACTGGTACAAATAGGTCGAGGGTTTTATCAGACAAAACACAATGATGGTGCCATGATTTGAAGGATTTTCATTTGATAGCGATGGTTTATTGAGGTTTAAAAATTGTATCTACGTACCGTCGAACGACGAGTTGAGGATATCCTAAGTGAGGCTCATAGAGTAGTTTACATGGCTCACCCGGAAGTCATGAAGATGAGGGAAGACCTTAAACCCTTATTCTTCTAGAAAGGAATGAAGGTAGACATAGTCAACTATGTGGCCAGATGTCTAGAATGTCAGGAGGCAAAGGCTAAACATAGACACCAAGCATGATTACTACAACCACACGCTATTCCAGAATCAAAATGGGAGGTTATTTCGATGGATTTTATTGTTGGATTGCCATTGACGACAAGGAGACATGACTTGATTTTTGTAGTAGTAGACACTCTGACGAAGAGTGCTCACTTTATTCCTGTGCGTACGATGTATCAGGCACCTAACATAGCTAGAGTTTTCATTAGTGATATTGTGAGGTTGCATGGCATGCTTAAGAGGATTATATATGATCGAGGATTGGTGTTTACTGGACAATTTTGACAAGTTTCCAAGAGGCCTTGGGAACCAAACTTAACTTTAGTACTATGTATCACCCAAAGAATAAAGGGAAGACCGAATGAATGAACTAAACCTTGGAGGATATATTGTGCATGTACATGATGCACCAACAAAAGAGTTGGTAATATTTCTTGCCACAAGTGGAGTTTGCTTACAACAACAGTTACCAGAGCACCATTAAGATGGCGCCTTTCGAGTTTCTTTATAGGTGACTGTGTCGGACGCCTTTGAGTTGGGATCGGCTTGAGGATAGGGTCCTGGTGGGACCAGAAGCAATCCAAGAAATGGAAGAGCAAATGCAAACAATAAGACAAACGATTAAAGAAGCGCAGGATCGAAAGAAGAGTTATGTCGATGTGCACTATGTCGACCGTAGTTACGAGGTTGGCGATCAAGTCTTCTTGTGGGTTAAACCGCATAAGAGTTTAATCAAGTTTGGGAAGGGAGCTAAACTCTCTCCTATATTCATGGAAACTTTCAAGATTGTGGAGAGAAAGGGGCCCGTGGCCTATCGACTAGCCTTGCCTAATTCTTTTAGGCGCATGCACGATGTTTTTCATGTATCTATTTTGAGACATTATATTAGTGATCCTACACATGTTATTGACATGAATTACTTCCAGGTATCGGATGAGGGGGTGCTCATTGCTGAGTCAATCCGCATCTTGGATCATTGTGTTTGACAACTATGACGTCGAATGATAGAGCAAGTCAAGGTCCAGTGGGACAATTATAGTCCGCACTTGGCGACCTGGGAGGACGCATATGATATGCGCCAGTAGTTTCCATTTTTGTTTGATAGATAGACATATGATATTGTGATACACTTTATTTCAGCATATATACTGTGAAAATTCAAGAAGAAGTTTAGACCAAGAGGGGGTGTATATAACATCCCGCTTTAGTGCACTGAGTGAACTTATTCTTTGAGGACACTTGCTCGCAAGTGATACGGATTTTTATGCTATTAAAACTTTTGATTTTGATTATGAGGTGTTATGGGTTGATGACATGTTGTTTTACTACATTGACATAAACAGGTGTTATTGACTCGGTTTTACTAAGTGTACAGGATTTTGGACCTCGAGGATGCAGAGGCATTGATGGAACCCCTTGGACTCCGGATCAAGTCAAGGAGTGTATAATTGGGGTTTGATTGTATTAATGTGATATTAGTGATTCTGATTAGAGGATATGATATGGATATGTTCTGACATGATTTGTTGATGATGCAGGCTGATGATAGTTTGTCGACCAGACTGACATGTGGAGTAAAGGGGTCACGCACGACTACCAGAGATGTTGAGGGAGAGGTGTGGATAGCAGCCTTCCCACAACCTACTAGCACTCCCACCATGGCTTGAACTGTAGGTTAGACATTTACCTAGTTCGAGAGGACCCACGATGCCATGAGGGAAGACTGCGATAGTTGTTCACGACGATTCTAAGGGGTGCGAAATAAGGCGGGGGCCTTATTCCTTAGAGGCACTTAGTCTCCCATAAGTTCACCTGGTGGAGTATTGACTCCAGGGGTTTTTTATGTATACCAAGTCAGTCAAGAGGCGAGTGGCACCTTTGGAGCACATAGTGCGTCCTGAAGGGCACGTCGCGCAGGGGAAACAGATTAGGGCGAGTAGCACCCTTGGAGCACCTAGTGCATCCTGAAGGGCATGTTGCGGTGTTGATGATAGATGAATGAACCTAGACAGCCTTAGGATGATCAATGTGATAAGAATTTAAAAAAAAAAAAAACATTTTCCCTAATAAAATGTCGCCCGTCACGAAAATTTAAGGTTTAAGTCTAAACTATGCTAGTGATAAAATTTTATCTCTCTATAAATAATAATAATAATAATAATAATAACCACATAAATAATAAATATGACCTTCGTTAAATCTTGTAACACAAAGGGAGTAAGAAATTAATTGTTTCAAAAAAAAAAATATGTTGGATTAAAATTTAAAAAGGGAATTAATCGTGTTATTTTATGATAATTTAAAATATATTAATTTAATGAGAAAAGGGGAAAAGGGGGTTAATTTCCACACCTGTCGTTTTGAGTTCTAACAAAAAGGGGAAAGAGGGAAAAATCTAAAAATTTAGGAAACTAGGAAAAGAGGTAAACATAAAAAGGGAAAAAAGGGGAACATAAGGGAAAAAGCGGAAAGTCAAACTTAGAAAAGCATCTACTATTTAAGAGATTTTTAATTTAAACTGAACTAGCAATTTAATAATAGGGAAAGACATTAAAACCTGTAAGAGAATTTTGGGACACTTAGGAGTGATTCTAGGAGTAACTCTAGGTGGGTGAGGGAAATAAAGATAATTAATTAATTAAAGAAATTATTTTATGGAGGAATGTAGGGGATGGGGGACACTTGTGCGGAGAGGAATTTTTAGGAATTTATTTTTAAAACTTTAATTAAATGAGATTTTAGAAAAGAAAGGAAGTTCAAAACTCTATATAATGAAGGAAGGAGAAGGATGAAGGATCATCTTCTGTTTGTGTAATGTTACACTGAAGAAACATCTACTTGACTGACTTAACTTGTGGGAGTTGGGATACCCAACTCGGTGAGGAGTGGTAGCTCAGCCTTGCGAGGTGAGCTGGGAGCTAGTTGAAATCTTTGGCTAGTGAGTGTTTGGCCCCTTTGCGGCTCAAGGGGCTAAGGGGGAAGAAGAGTTCCCCTAGCATTGGTTGGGAGGTACCGGTGAAGTCTCGACGGTCGGTGAGTGGGAGTTGCATGGAGCACGCGGGACGTCCACTCAGAGCGGGTAATCAGGAAATGGCACGCTTTCTTCGTTTGTATGGTAAAATGTTGTAGGGTTTATGATTTGGATCTGCAAGTTTATTTGGGTAGGTAAACTGGTTGTCTAGATTCAAGACTAAAATTTTTATGGCCTAGTTGATTGATTGATTGGTTTCCAATGACCTTTGTTTCCCTGCCTGTCGTGACCACCCTGTGGTGTTGATTGTGACCATATTGGTTGTTTTTCCCTTCATCCCTAGCTCCTCAATCCTCACCTGAGCAGTCGGCCAGGACACTGATCTACGGTCATCGCCTTAGTGTTAAAATACCTATGTATCTCAACACCTTACTTTTCTGTATGAGGATGATGAAGGGAAGGATGAACCTATCAACCGTATACCCCTGTTGTTGTCCTTGGCAGTTTTTTGTCTTGCGCCCTCTAGAAAAAGTACCTCTGAGTTTGGGAGTCTTGCGTCGTGTTGGTTCTCCCGGCGATCATTTAAATAACTTATCCCTTTGAATCCTTGCCTTCTCTTATTGTTGGCTGTGATGGATTGGTATCCTGGTGATGTAAAAGATTTAATTTCAGACTGAATTTTTATTGGTGTCCTAATAATTCAACAGATCTAATTTTGGTCGACAAATTCTTTTGATATCCTGGTAATGTAAAATATTTAAATTAAGTCTGTGTCTTATAATTTATATCCTGGAAATGGTTTAAGTCTGCGTTCTTGGCTTCACCTAGAGAATTGTTGTGTGTGTTTTTTTTTTCTTCTGGTATACCTTTTACTCTGCCAAATTTTTACCTTACGTATCCATCCTTGGCCTGCAATTTACTCTGCCCTTGGCCACTGGATTCTCATTGGTTAATAATCTACATTCAATACTGTATCTACTTGATTGCATTGCCAATCGTTTATTTACCTAACTGCGTTCCAACTCTTGTTGTTGTGTTTTTTATTGGTATTTAATAGTATGTAGTGTGACTGTGTTTTAACTTGAGGCTCAGCAACAAGTTGTTTATGCCTTGGTAATGATCTTGTGAGTTTAGTCTTGCAGTGATTTCCCTCCTACCTTCCGATTTCAGTTCCTCTATTTTGAAAAATGAGTTTTTGGTGTTATATAATGGTTGAGTGAATGTTTTTTATACAACCAAACAATTCTTACTCGTCCTGCCTACTTCTGTCGCGCATTCAAACAGAACACCTTGTTTTTCATTTTATCCCTCACACCATAGGCACAACTTCCTCTTTCCCTCTCCTCTTCCCATGGATTTCGATCTCTTAACTTTCAACCTCTAACCTGGGTATTGATGGCGTAATGAGTGCAAATTTTTTTTGCAGTCACAGTTTCTGGTGTTCCTACCTGAGTCTTTTAAGGGTATGGTTAAATCTCCAAGGAGCCTGGTGGAAATTGCTCCAAGTATGGTGTAGCTTCACTTTCTCTCTTGCACAAGTGCAAAGATATTTAATTGAGTGCAAGTGAGTCTCTTTCACAGCGAACTCCCCTTCCTTTACCCAGTGATTTGTATGGATTGCGTTGATTCCTTAGCAGTAAATGCCCTTGTATTTCACAGCGAGATCGTGTGGTGGATTTCCTCTGTGTTCACTTAGTGAACTTCGTGCCCAGGACTCCTTGTTCTATCACTTGCCTTTATCCATTTGATAATTCTTGGAACAGCCTGCCTTGTAACTCCTTTGCACAAACAATGCACCAATAGTGAATTGCGTGACGTCCTGGTGATGGAAGTAAAATTTTAAATGACAGAAATTTTATTTAGTGACAGTTGAATTAGCAGTAAATTATTAATGATATATGAAATGATCGTTTGAAATGAGAGTTGGATATAGTAGTAAATCATTAATGACAGTTTTGGAATTGCAGTAGGTTAGTAAATGACAGTTATTGCTTTAGCAGTAAATTTATTAATTAATAGTTATTTGAATTGGTGGTAAATCTAATGACAGTAAATTTATGTTGGGAAGGCAATTTATAATTAACACCACATTGATTTAGCCTTTACATTGACAGCCCATGTAATTTACACGGTGGCTTTATGGATTGGATATTTTATATATTTACTTTTACAACCTTTTCTTAGAATCTTGTTGAAGGCCTCTTCATTTGAATAGGCAGCCTTCCAATTCAAATTGACCAGACTTGTCCCTTACTTTCAACTTTTATTAAACTAGACTTGCTAAATAAGCCTGCAATAATGTTTTTAGATTTTATTTATTAACCAATTTGAAGTTTAGACTTGCTCAATTGATGTGCCTTATGGTCAATTTAGATGGTACCTGTTATCGCACGGTTTGTAGGAAAGGTCTAAGGAGCTTGAGTCAAGGCTTAAAACCGGCGTAACAGGAGCTTCCCAACCCACTGCCACCTCGATGGGGGGCTCTTTCTATTTAGGAAAGCTAGTCCAAGGGAGACGTCCCTAAGAAATATGGGTTAATGATAGGCTAAAGGTAATGGACCAAGTCAAAGAAGTTCCCTTTCATAGATTGTTGCCCAAATGAGATAGTCAAGAAGAAATATCCACTATAGATGCACCTGTTTGCGAGACAAAACAAATAACTAGAATATATGCTTTGCAGTGGGTTAGTACTTCATGATATATGTGACTATATTCTAATTATATATGAGCAAAATGATCAAGTGCAATTATTGATGAAGTCAATGATTGCTAAACAAAGTCATATGATTAATATAACTTCTTTCAATAAGAACACCAAAGGATTAGAGCATTCAATGTTCACAATTAAACCTTGTACTATATCATTAATGCTATAAACATCCCAAATCATCTCATATAGATAAGTTTGTTGCGTCACCTATATTGTTGTTGCAAAGGCGTGACGTCAAGCATAAACTTAGGTCAAAAATTAAGACAATTGAGTGAAACGTTTAGGCAAATCAGCTTACAAACACAATTAATAACTCAATGTCTGTTGTAATAGATGAAAAACATCACAACGTTATAAGCATGAGAAAGAAAGCTAAAGGGTGTGACGTCACCTATATAACTTTTGTTGTCTGCAGGTTAGCTAGCCAAGGATTGGCATTTTGACAAATTCAACCAGCAAAAAGGTAATACAATTCCACGGCTATGAAGAGATAACAAGGCCGCACCTTTCTATCCAAGCAAAATTTCAATTAAGGCCAAACGTTATCAGCTTAGGGTTAGTCTTAAAACTAGCTAGGGTT
>ML778604.1:889192-906840 GCA_009831015.1 Picea engelmannii | reverse complement strand
GCATGTAGGTGTGTTTCAGATGCTCGAGGTCTACTCCTACTAGATCTTTCTCACCTAGTTCCATTTTCACATCTCTGTCTTCCGCCTCTGAGGGGTCCAGGGTTGCAGTAGTAGAGCTGGTTGTAAGGATGCTTTGGGGTTGACCTAGGGTTTCCCGTGCTTTCCCTTTCGCTGGATTGTGGGGTGTTTTCTCTGAGGGTGGGGCTTGTGAGTGTAACATCCCGCTCTGGCACACTGAGCGAACTTATTCTTTGAGGACACTTGCTTGTAAGTGATCCAGATTTTTATGTTATTAAAACTTTTGATTTTGATTATGAGGTGTTATGGATTGATGACATGTTGTTTTACTACATTGACATAGACAAGTTCTATTGACTTGGTTTTACTGAGTGTGAAGGATTTTGGACCTCTAGGATGCAAAGGCATTGATGGAACCCCTTGGACTCTAGATTGACTCAGGGAGTGTACCAATGGGGTTTGATTGTATTACTGTGATATTAGTGCATATGATTAGAGGATATGATATGGATATGTTCTGACATGATTTGTTGATGATGCAGGTTGACGATAGCTTGCTGACCAGACTAACATGTGGAGTAAAGGGGTCACGTACGAATACAAGAGATGTTGAGGGAGAGTTGTGGACAACAACCCTGCCACAACCTACTAGCACTCCCGTCGTTGCTCGAACTGTAGGTTAGATGTTTACCTAGTTCGAGAGGACCCACGATGTCGTAAGGGAAAACAGTGACAGTTGCTCACGATGATTCTAAGGGGTGTGCAATAAGGCAGGGGCCTTATTCCTTAGAGGCCCTTAGTCTCCCACAAGTTCACTAGGTGAAGTATTGACTCCAGGGTTTTTTTATGTCTACCAAGTCATTCAAGAGGTGAGTGGCACACTTGGAGCATGTAGTGCGTCCTGAATGGCACATCGCGCAGGGGAAACAGATTAGGGTGAGTGGCACCCTTAGAGCACCTAGTGCATCCTGAAGGGCGAATCATGATGTTGATGATAGATGAATGAACCTAGACAGCCTTAGGATGATCAATGTGATAGAAATTTAAAAAAAAAAACATTTTCCCTAATAAAATGTCGCCCGTCACGAAAATTTAAGGTTTAAGTCTAAACTATTCTAGTGATAAAATTTTATCTCTCTATAAAAAAAATAATAACAATAATAATAAAAACCACATAAATAATAATTATGACCTTCATTAAATCTTGTAACACAAAGGGAGTAAGAAATTAATTGTTTCAAAAAAAAAAATCAGTTGGATTAAAATTTAAAAAGGGAATTAAGCGTTTTATTATTTTATGATAATTTAAAATATATTAATTTAATGAGAAAAGGGAAAAAGGGGGTTAATTTCCACACCTGCCTTTTTGAGTTCTAACAAAAAGGGGACAGAGGGAAAAATCTAAAAATTTAGGAAACTAGGAAAAGAGGTAAACATGAAAAGGGAAAAAGGGGAACATAAGGGAAAAAGCGGAAAGTCAAACTTAGAAAAGTATCTACCATTTAAGAGATTTCTAATTTAAACTGAACTAAAAATTTAATAATAGGGAAACCCATTAAAACCTGTAAGAGAATTTGGGGACACCTAGGAGTGATTCTAGGAGTAACTCTAGGTGGGTGAGGGAAATAAAGATAATTAATTAATAAAAGATATTATTTTATGGAGGAATGTAGGGGATGGGGGACACTTGTACGGAGAGGAATTTTTAGGAATTTATTTTCAAAACTTTAATTAAATGAGATTTTAGGAAAGAAAGGAAGTTGGAAACTCTATATAATGAAGGAAGGAGAAGGATGACGGATCATCTTCTGTTTGTGTAATGTTATGCTGCAGAAACATCTACTTGACTGACTTAACTTGTGGGAGTTGGGATACCCATCTCGGTGAGGAGTGGTAGCTCGGCCTTGCGAGGCGAGCTGGGAGCTAGTCAAAATCTTTGGATAGTGAGTGTGTGGCCCCTTTGTGGCTCAGGGAGCTAAGAGGGAAGAAGAGTACCCCTAGCATTGGCTGGGAGGTATCGGCGAAGTCTTAACAGTCGATGAGTGGGAGTTGCACGGAGTGCATGGGACGTCCACTCAGAGCGGGTGATTAGGAAATGGTACGCTTTCTTCGTTTGTATGGTAGAATGTTGTAGGGTTTATGATTTGGATCTGCAAGTTTACTTGGGTAGGTAAACTGGTTGTCTAGATTTACGACTAAACTTTTTATGGCCTAGCTGATTGATTGATTGGTTTCCCATGACCTTTGTTTCCCTACCTGTTGTGACCACCCTGTGGTGTTGATTGTGACCATATTGGTTGTTTTTCCCTTCATCCCTAGCTCCTCATTCCTCACCTAAGCAGTCGTCCAGGAGTCTGATCTACGGTTGTCGCCTTAGCGTTAAAAGACTTATGGATCTCAATGCCCTTCTTTTCTGTGTGAGGATGATGAAACGAAGGATGAACCTATTAGTCGTCTACCCCTGTTGTTGTCCTTGGCAGTTTTTTGTCTTGCGCCCTCTAGAAAAAGTACCTCTCCGTTTCGGAGTCTTGCGTCGTGTTGGTTCTCCTGGCGATCATTTCAATAACTTATCCCTTTGAATCCCTCTATTCTCTTACTCTTGGTTGTGATGGATTGGTATCCTGGTGATGTAAAAGATTTAATTTTAGACTGAATTTTTATTGGTGTCCTAATAATTCAACAGATCTAATTTCGATCGGCAAATTCTTTTGATATCCTGGTAATGTAAAATATTTAAATTAAGTTTGTGTGTTATAATTTGTATCCTGGAAATGGTCTAAGTCTGCGTTCTTGGCTTCACCTGGCGAATTGTTGTGTGTGTGTGTTTTTTTTTTCTTCTGGTATACCTTTTACTCTGCCAAATTTTTACCTTACGTATCCATCCTTGGCCTGCAATTTACTTTGCCCTTGGCCACTGGATTCTCATTGGTTAATACTCTTCATTCAATACTTTATTTACTTGATTGTGTTGCCAATCATTTCTTTACCTGACTGCATTCCAAGTCTTGTTGTTGCATTTATGATTGGTATTTAATAGTATGCAGTGTGACTGTGTTTTAAATTGAGGCTCGGCAGCAAGTTGTTTATGCCTCGGTAATGATCTTGTGAGTTTAGTCTTGCAGCGATTTCCCTCCTACCTTCTGATTTCAGTTCCTCTATTTTGAAAAACAAGTTTTTGGTGTTATATAATGGTTGAGTGAATGTTTGTTATACAACCAGACAATTCTTACTCGTCTTGCCTACTTCTGTCGTGCATGCAAACAGAACCCCTTTTTTTTTGTTTTATCCATCACACCATAAGCGCAAATTCCTCTTGTCCTCTCCTCTTGCCATGGATTTCGATCTCTTAACTTTCAACCTCCGACTTGGGTATTGATGGCGTAATGAGTGCAAATTTTTTTTGCAGTCACAGTTTCTGGTGTTCCTACCTGACTCTTTTAAGGGTACGGTTAAATCTCCAAGGATCCCAGTGGAAATTGCTCCGAGTATGGTGTAGCTTCACTTTCTCTCCTGCACAAGGGAAAATATCTTTAATTGAGTGCAAGTGAGTCGCTTACACAGCGGACTCCCCTTCCTTTTCCCAACGATTTGTATGGATTGTGTTATTTCCTTAGCAGTGAATTCCCTTGTATTTCACAGCGAGATCCTGTGGTGGATGGCCTATGTGTTTGCTTAGTGAACTCCATGCCCAGGACTCCTCGTTCTGTCACTTACCTTTAGTGATTTGATAATTCTTGGAACAACCTACCTTGTAACTCCTTTGCACAAGCAACGCACCAATAGTGAATTGCGTGACATCCTGGTGATGGCAGTAAAATTTAAATGATAGAAATTTTATTTAGTGACAGTTGAATTAGTAGTAAATTATTAATGATAGATGAAATGACGGTTTGAAATGATAGTTCGATATACCAGTAGATCATTAATGACAGTTTTGGAATTGCAGTAAGTTAGTAAATGATAGCTATTGCTTTGGCAATAAATTTATTAATTAATAGTTATTTGAATTGGCGGTAAATCTAATGACAGTAAATTTATGTTGGGAAGGCAATTTATAATTAAGACCACATTGATTTAGCCTTTACATTGATAGCCCATGTAATGTACAAGGTAGCTTTATGGATTGGATATTTTATATATTTACTTTTACAAATTTTTCTTAGCATCTTGTTGAACGCCTCTTCATTTGAATAGGCAACCTTCTAATTCAAATTGACCAGACGTTTCCCTTAGTTTCAACTTTTATTAAACTAGACTTGCTAAATCAGACTGCAATAATGTTTTTATATTTTATTTATTAACCAATTTGAATTTCAAACTTGCTCAATTGATGTGCCTTATGGTCAACATAGATGGTACCTTGACGACAGTTTATAATTTTAGAATTTTTCAAATTTGAATTGTAATAAGGATAATTTAGATTGAACATCAATGACAATTTGCAATTAGATGTGCCCCCTATAGAATGGTAATCCATTATTAAATAGATGGTAATCTTGACTAGTTTAGACTGGGTGATTGGTTGGGTTGTTGATGAATTCGTTTTTAGCTTGCACTTCCCGTTGAGGGTGTTGTAGTTTATTATTAATTAATGTTTGTACTTGGTTTGTAAACTTTTAAAGTGATTGGGTGCCTCAATGTAAGGGTTCTAGTTACTTGTGTAATCAAACTTGGGTGTGTGGGGTTGTTAGGATGTTTGTCCTTAGTTTAGTAGGTTTGGTATGCTTGTGTCGGGGGGGATGTAGATAACTCCTTGTTCCTCAGAACAGTCACCAACCTTGAGACCTTAAATGGTCAAAATTGATGGGAACATGGGCTTGAGCGTTGCTTATGTGTCCTAGAGGTCCTAACCATTACAAGGTAGGACGGGCGGGTAGTCATTCTTATTCTTCGTCGATTGAGTGTCATACCTTGCTTCCTGGTGCTTGATGTGATTTTATGTTAGGTCGTTAAGTTGTTGTTGCATGAGTTGCATGCGTCGTGATCGTCATCATGTTGTGATGTTGAGTATAATGTCATTATTACCTTCCTACACCCACACACACAAAAAAAAAAAAAACTTAAGGGTGCTTTTACCGGTTGTACATCGTAGGAGTCATACCGGATGGGGATGTTACATGTGGTATCAGAGCGGGTTCAACCCACGAATTGGGATCACTATGGCTTTTCGTTGATATGATTTGATTATATTGTTGCTAATCGAGTTGACTTGTATTCGTGCAGGTAATCATGGTTAGAGGAGGCCACAGAGGCAGATGACGGGATGTTAGGGGAGGAGGCACGATGCCTCCAGTAGCATCCACACCTAAGGGGTCTAATCCCCAGGGAGACGAGCAGGTTCTCGGATAGGAGCAGATAGCAGTTGGTGATGTAGTCAGAATGATGAGATATTTTTAGCGCATGTCCGAGGCATTGATCAGCCGTTTGGACAGAGATGAGGTCAGGGTGCCAACACCCGCTAAGGTTCCACTGCGCGCTCCAGTCGGTACTAGTAGCATTCACCATGAACTCGAGAAGGTCAAATTTCCCAAGTTCTTTGGTGCCTTGGATGGCACAGCCGCTGAGGCATGGTTGTAGAACATGGCAATGTGCTTCACACTTCATGATTATACCTCCAACATGAAGGTCTGCATGGTGGGATTTCAACTGAAGGGGAGCACTCTTCTATGGTGGAAGATGCTCCTACCGCAGCTGAACGTGGTCATCTAAGACGTGTCATGGGAACTGTTCAAGGAATGGTTCCGAGAGAGGTACCTTTTAGAGGAATTCATTGAGCATCATCTCAATGAGTTCAACGCCTTACGACAGAGCGGCCATACAATGCCCAAGGACGAGGCCCAATTTATGGAGCTACTCTGGTATGCTCCACACCTTAACTCTGAGAAACTTAAGGTCAACAGGTTCGTGTTCGGCCTTAACGGCAGCATACATGCAAAGGTCAGGATTTTGATGCCTCAAACCTTGCATGATGTCATCCATAAGGCCCTCATAGCAGAGGAGGAGCTTATTAGTGTGGGTCAGACCAGGACTCCAGCGAGACCAGTAGGGCATGTGTCATCTGGAGCATAACAACATTAGGCACCAGCCAGACATACGTCAGGATATCATGGTTTTAAGAGGGGATCCACTTCCACTACACCTCGACGATCAACACCTCAGCAGAAGACACCTTATCGGGGACCACAGCATCAGTAGCAACGTCGACTGCAACAACAGCATTTTAGGCCTATTCAACAGAACAAACCAGGATTCCAAGCCAGTGGGTCGTCATCTTCGGCTTCAGGTACCAGGACTACTGGGCTGAAGAAGGGGTGTCGAACGTGTGGGGAGCCACACTACCAGCACCACTACCCGGTGGAGAGGACTAGAGCATCCGGATAAGCCAGAACCACTACCGTGGGAGATATGGGCAAGGCCCATCGGATTCATGCAGCGGTGAATAAATTCCATGCAGATCATCATTCGAGTGTGCTTGAGACGACAGGTACTATCGTAGACCCTTAGTATTTTGATAGATTCTGGTGCTACCAAGAGTTTCATTTATGGTGCAGCGCTAAAAGGATTAAGGTAAAGGCAGTCGAACAGGACGAGTTTAGCTTCATAGAGATGGCCTCGGGAGCCAAACAAAAGGTTGGAGGAAAGGTTACGGGATGTGTCCTTAACCTGGGAGAGTTTGTCACAAGGGCCAACCTGTACGTCACGATCCTAGGATCTTATGATGTCATGATTGGTATGGACTGGTTGGAATCGCATGAGGCGATACTCAACTGTAAGACAAAATGGTTGAGCTTGGTTGATGATGAGGGACAAAGATGTGTTATTGTAGGTCAAAACCAGGGAGTTTCCCTGAGGTTCATCTCTTCCTTGCAGCTATGGAAGAGCATGCGCAAGGGGTGCAAGCTTTACACAATCCTTGCTCTAATTGAGAAGGGAGTAGCGGAAGGTCTAGAACACCTTCCGATGGTGAGAGAGTTTGCAAATGTATTTCCGGAAGAGTTACCTGGGATGTCATCGGAGAGGGAATTGGAGTTTACCATAGACCTAAAACCGGGGACTGAACAGATAGCAAGAACGCCTTATCGGATGTCAACCCCAGAGTTACAAGAGTTGAAAATGCAACTGAAGGAGTTGTTGGACTTGGGACTGATACATCCTAGTGTGTCACCGTGGGGTGCACCTGTTATTTTCATATGAAAGAAGGATGGGTCATGGAGGCTCTGCATTGACTACCGTCAATTGAACAAGGCCGCGATCAAGAATCGGTATCTATTTTCGAGAATTGATGATTTGTTCGATCAAATGAAGGGCACAACAGTGTTCTCAAAGATCGACTTGCGATCAGGATACCACCAGTTATGAATTAAGGAAGATGAAGTCCCTAAGACCGCCTTTAAGACGAGGTTTGGACATTATGAGTTTATTGTTTTACCGTTTGGACTGACAAACGCCCCAGGGGTATTTATGAGTTTGATGAATGGGGTGTTCTGCAAGTACTTGGACAAGTTCGTCCAAGTATTCATCGATGATATTTTGATCTACTCTCAAACGATAGAGGAGTGTGATGAGAAATTGCGCTTGGTACTACAGTGTCTGCGAGAGCATAAACTGTATGGGAAGTTGTCCAAATGCTCTTTTTATCAATCGAACATTCACTACTTAGGGCATGTCATCTCCGGTGAAGGCATCGTCGAGAATCCAGCCAAGCTCGAGGCTATTATGGAATGGCCTACACCGAAGAATGTCCCGGAAGTGCGTAGCTTCATGGGTTTAGCAGGATATTATCGACCTTTCGTCGAGGGATTTTTGAAGATAGCAAATCCGATCATGGAGTTGAAAAAGAAGAACAAGAAGTTTGTTTGGACCCAGGAATGCGTGAAAGCATTTCGGAGGCTCAAGGAGTTGTTGACAACAACACTGCTACTAAAGGTCCCTGACATGGACACGGACTTCTTGGTATGCACTGACGCATCCAAGGAAGGCTTAGACAGGGTCTTGATGCAAGACGAGTGAGTGATCGCTTACATTTCGAGGAAACTGAGAAGGCATCAGGAGAACTATGCAACGCACGATTTGGAGTTGTTTTCCATCATATATGCCTTGAAGGTTTGGAGACACTACCTTGTTGGATGAAAATTTGAACTAAATACTGACCACTGTGGACTACAACACATATTTACACAAAGCGACCTGAACGCGCGACAACGACGTTGGTCGGAATTTCTTAGCGAGTACGACTTCAAGATTACTTACATAAAAGGAATAGTGAACCGAGTGGAGGATGCATTGAGTTGGAGACCTTGTATATTTTTGGTGCTGCCTCTTCAGACAAATCTACATGAAAATATTCTAACTTTACAGCGTGACGATGACTGGTAAAAAGAGGTTGAGGGTTTTATCGGACAAAAAAAAATGATGGTACCACGATTTGAACGATTTTCATTTGATAGCGATGGTTTATTGAGGTTTAAAAATCATGTCTATGTATCGTTGAACAACGAGTTGAGGATGTTGATCCTAAGCGAGGCTCATAGAGTAGTTTACATGGCTCACCTGGGAGTCACGAAGATGAGGGCAGACCTTAAACCCTTATTCTTCTAGAAGGGAATGAAGGAAGACATAGTCAACTATGTGACCAGATGTCTAGAATGTCAGCAGGTAAAGGCTAAAGAAATACGCCAAGCAAGATTACTACAACCACACACTATTTCAGAATCAAAATGGGAGGTTATTTCGATGGATTTTATTGTTGGATTGCCACTGACGACAAGGAGACATGACTTGATTTTCGTAGTAGTAGACACTCTGACAAAGAGTGCTCACTTTATTCCTATGCGTACAACATATCAGACACCTAACATAGCTATAGTTTTCATCAGTGATATTGTGACGCTGCATGGCATGCCTAAGAGGATTATATTCAATCGAGGATCGATGTTTACTCAACGATTTTGACAAGTCTCCAAGAGGCCTTGGGAACCCAACTTAACTTTAGTACTATGTATCACCCGAAGACTAAAGGGCAGACCGAATGAATGAACCAGACCTTGGAGGACATGTTGTGTATGTATGTGATAGACCAACAAAAGAGTTGGGAATATTTCTTGCCACTAGTGGAGTTCGCTTACAACAATAATTACCAGAGCACCATTAAGATGGCGCCTTTCAAGTTTCTTTACAGGTGACCATGTCAGACGCCTTTGAGTTGGGATCGTCTTGAGGATAGGGTCCTGGTGGGACCAGAAGCAATCCAAGAAATGGAAGAGAAAATGCAAACAATAAGACAAAGGATTAAATAAGCGTAGGATCAACAAAAGATTTATGTCGATGTGCATCATGTCGACCGTAGTTACAAGGTCGGTGATCGAGTCTTCTTGTGGGTTAAACCACATAAGAGTTCGAACAAGTTTGGAAAGGGAGATAAACTCTCTCCTAGGTTTGTGGGACCTTTCGAGATTATGGAGAGAAAGGGGCTCGTGGCCTATCAACTAGCCTTGCCTAATTATTTGAGGCGCATGCACGATGTTTTTCATGTATCTATTTTGAGACATTATATTAGTGATCCTACACATGTTACTGACATGAGTTCCTTGCAGGTATCGGACGAGAGGGTGCTCACGGTTGAGCCGATCCGCATCTTGGATCATCATGTTCGACAGCTACGACATCGAACGATAGAGCAGGTCAAGGTCCAGTGAGACAATTATAGTCCTCACTTGGCGACTTGGGAGGACGCATATGATATGCGCAAGCAGTTTCCATTTTTGTTTGATAGATAGACATATGATACTGTGATACACTTTATTTTGGCATATATACTGTGAAACTTCGGGACAAAGTTTAGACCAAGAGGGGGTGTATGTAACATCCCCCTCTGGCTCTCTGAGCGAACTTATTCTTTGAGGACACTTGCTTGCAAGTGATCTGGATTTTTATGCTATTAAAAATTTTGATTTTGATTATGAGGTGTTATGGGTTGATGACATTTTGTTTTACTACATTGAAATAGACAGGTGATATTGACTCGGTTTTACTAAGTGTGAAGGATTTTGGACCTCTAGGATGCAGAGGCATTGATGGAACCCCTTGGACTCTGGAACGAGTTAGGGAGTGTATAATTGGGGTTTGATTGTATTAATGTGATATTACTGCATCTGATTAGAGGATATGATATGGATATGTTCTGACATGATTTTTTGATGATGCAGACTGACGATAGCTTGCTGACTAGGCTCACATGTGGAGTAAAGGGGTCACGCATGACTACCATAGATGTTGAGGGAGAGGTGTGGACAGCAACCCTGCCATAGCCCACTAGCACTCCCGCCATGGCTCGAACTATAGGTTAGACGTTTACCTAATTCGACAAGACCCACGATGCCATGAGGGAAGACTGCGATGGTCGCTCACGATGATTCTAAGGGGTGCACAATAAGGCAAGGGCCTTATTCCTTAGAGGTCGTTAGTCTCCCACAAGTTCACCTGGCGGAGTATTGACTCCAGGGATTTTTGATGTCTACCAAGTCAATCAAGAGCCGAGTGGCACCCTTGGAGCACGTAGTGCGTCTTGAAGGGCACGCCACGCAGGGGAAACAGATTAGGGTGAGTGGCACCCTTGGAGCACCTAGTGCGTCTTGAAGGGAATGTCGCGGTGTTGATGATAGATTAATGAACCTAGACAACCTTAGGATGATCACTTTGATAGGAATTAAAAAAAAAAAAAAACATTTTCCCTAATAAAATGTCGCCCGTCATGAAAATTTAAGGTTTAAGTCTAAACTATGCTAGTGATAAAATTTTATCTCTCTATAAAAAATGATAATAATAATAAAAATAAATAAATAAAAACCACATAAATAATAATTATGACCTTCATTAAATCTTGTAACAAAAAGGGAGTAAGAAATTAATTGTTTCAAAAAAAAATCTGTTGCATTAAAATTTAAAAAGGGAATTAATCATTTTATTATTTTATGATAATTTAAAATATATTAATTTAATGAGAAAAGGGAAAAAGGGGGTTAATTTCCACACCTGCCTTTTTGAGTTCTAACAAAAAGGGGAAAGAGGGAAAAATCTAAAAATTTAGGAAACTAGGAAAATAGGTAAACATAAACAGGGAAAAAAGGGGAACATAAGGGAAAAAGTGGAAAGTCAAACTTAGAAAAGTATCTACCATTTAAGATCTTTCTAATTTAAACTAAACTAGCAATATAATAATAGGGAAAGCCATTAAAACCTGTAAGAGAATTTGGGGACACCTAGGAGTGATTCTAGGAGTAACTCTAGGTGGGTGAGGGAAATAAAGATAATTAATTAATTAAAGAAATTATTTTATGGAGGAATGTAGGGGATGGGGGACACTTGTACGGAGAGGAATTTTTAGGAATTTATTTTTAAAACTTTAATTCAATGAGATTTTAGGAAAGAAAGGAAGTTCAAAAATCTATATAATGAAGAAAGCAGAAGGATGAAGGATCATCTTTTGTTTGTGTAATGTTACGCTGTAGAAACATCTACTTGACTGACTTAACTTGTGGGAGTTGGGATACCCAGCTCAATGAGGAGTGGTAGCTCAGCCTTGCGAGGCAAGCTTGGAGCTAGTCGAAATCTCTGGATAGTGAGTGTGTGGCCACTTTGCAGCTCGGCGGGCTAAGGGGGAAGAAGAGTACCCCTAGCATTGGTTGGGAGGTACCGGTGAAGTCTCGACGGTCGGCGAGCGGGAGTTGAATGGAGCGCGCGGGACATCCACTTAGAGCGAGTGATCAAGCAATGGTACGCTTTCTTCGTTTGTATGGTAAAATGTTGTAGGGTTTATGATTTGGATATGCAAGTTTATTTGGGTAGGTAAATTGGTTGTCTAGATTCAGGACTAAAATTTTTATGGCCTAGCTGATTGATTGATTGGTTTCCCATGACCTTCGTTTCCCCGCCTATCGTGACCACCCTGTGGTGTTGATTGTGATCATATTGGTTATTTTTCCCTTCATCTCTAGCTTCTCAATCCTTGCCTAAGCAGTCGGCCAGGACCTTGATCTATGTTCGTTTCCTTAGCATTAAAAGACCTATGGATCACAAAGCCATGTTTTTCTGTGCGAGGATGATGAAGCGAAGGACGAACCTATCAGTCGTCTACCCCTGTTGTTGTCCTTGGCAGTTTGTTGTCTTGTGCCCTCTAGAAAAAGTACCTCTGTGTTTGGGAGTCTTGCCTCGTGTTGGTTCTCTCGGCGATCATTTCAATAACTTATCCCTTTGAATCCTTGCCTTCTCTTACTGTTGGCTGTGATGGATTGGTATCCTGGTGATGTAAAAGATTTAATTTCAGACTGAATTTTTATTAGTGTCCTAATAATTCAACAGATCTAATTTCGGTCGGCAAATTCTTTTGATATCCTGGTAATGTAAAATATTTAAATTAAGTCTGTGTCTTATAATTTGTATCCTGGAAACGGTTTAAGTTTGCATTCTTGGCTTCACCTAGTGAATTGTTGTGTGTGTGTGTTTTTTTTTCTTCTGGTATACCTTTTACTCTGGCAAATTTTTACCTTATGTATCCATCCTTTGCCTGCAATTTACTCTGCCCTTGGCCACTGGATTCTCATTGGTTAATACTCTACATTCAATACTTTATCTACTTGATTGTGTTGCCAATAGTCTCTTTACCTGACTGCGTTCCAACTCTTGTTGTTGTGTTTCTGATTGGTATTTAATAGTATGCAGTGTGACTACATTTTAAATTGAGGCTCGGTAGCAAGTTGTTTATGACTCGGTAATGATCTTGTGATTTTAGTCTTGTAGCGATTTCCCTCCTACCTTCCGATTTTAGTTCCTCTATTTTGAAAAATGAGTTTTTGGTGTTATATAATGGTTGAGTGAATGTTTGTTATACAGCCAGACAATTCTTACTCATCTTGCCTACTTCTGTCGCGCATGCAAATAGAACCCCTTTTTTTCCATTTTATCCCTCACACCATATGCACAACTTCCTCTTGTCCTCTCCTCTTCCCACGGATTTTGATCTCTTAAATTTCAACCTCTAACTTGGGTATTGATGGTGTTGTTCCTAAGTCTATACTTAAGGCTTAAAAGTACAATGTCAAGGCATCCGAAAGTATGTTACAAATTTATACAAAGAATACGCTAACCTTCGGTGTAGGAAACTAATGAAGGTTTCTACGTTCTCGTTGTCTAGCTTCCAATTGTTCCTGGGTATTAATATCTTGTTCAATGGCTGCCCATGAATGTTCCAATTCCTCCCGGGTGTTTGCAGTTTTAAGGATTGTGTCGAAGAGATTTAAAGCGATATGTATTTGATTAGATAATCTAGGTTGAATATTAGGTTGAGTTGCTACAGGGACAGTCATTGAGGAACAGTACCAGTATGGAAATGATTTAACAAGAGATTTCAACGTTGTTTCAATTCGGTCAAAATAAGAGAAATTTTCGCATAAAGAATAGAATAAGAGTGCGAACTAAAGGCCCTTTCCCGTAACTGTATTATTTTTTAGTAAAAGATGTGGAATGAGAGAAAAACATTTAGCTGTAAATAACGTAAAGTTCCTGTCAGTAGAAAACTCACGTAAACACAGAAGAAGAAATTGATATAGAAATAATTGACAAAGTGTAATAAACATAAAATTCTGTAAATGCAAATTGGTCTTACACCCGGTGATAGCTGGTGCAGAGGAAAGACAAGAAACAATTATAGAAAGATGAAATACCTTCACTATAGTAGTGGTCGTACTAAATTATAGTGATACACATCAATTATGCAAAGTGAAATGAAATGAAACAAAAAACATAACGAAACAAACTTGTAACACAGTCGTGACAGAATCGGGAATCTTCAAATTTGCATGTATTAACTCCTTTTATGCAAAAACTCTATTACAATCCATACCAAAAAGTCCAGCCCCATTCTCTTCTTTTTGTGATCTATTTATAAAAATTTTGCCTCTCAGTTTTAGAAGAGAGAAATCACTCCATCTGTCCTAATCCATTTTCAAAAAGTGCCAGGTGCTTGTCTTTGCTTAGATTCAATGCATATGATACATTTGTCCACAAAATGGAATACAAGATGTGAAGATTCCCGATTGACAGCTGGGAGGAGAGAAATCACTCCATTTCTCCTACTCTATTTTCAAGAAGTGTCAGGTGCTTGTCTTCACATGGATTCAGTGTACATGATACATTTTTCCACAAACTGGGACACAAGCTGTAAAGTCTCAGCTTGACAACTGGCTTCGGAAAAATAGCACTCTCGGGCTAATTGTGGAAGTTTATCCCCCATATGTGCATCAACGATATCAAGGGTGCTGATTTGTGCGCTGGGTTGAATCAAATGTTCATTAATTTGAGACATGTCTACCCTGTCCATCTTAGAGATCTCCGCCAAATTTCTCTCATTCTTCTCCTTCATGTCGAGGGAGATCTGATCTATATTCATCTGCCTTAGCATCTCTGTGTCACCTCCACTCTCCATCCCTAACAGCTCACCATTTATGGCATTGAAAGTTTCTTCTAGTGAATTCGTCACTTTTTGAGCTTGCTCCTTGCTTAAAGTAATATCATGTTCCCAATTCTTTAACAAAATACTACCCCTAGTTTGTTCGGCAATGGTGAGTCCGGGGGGCCCTGCTGAAAATCTGTTGTTGGTAGCTATCATTGCTTCTTGGAAGGCGACCTAAGCATCTTCTGCGTTTCTTTCTTTGACAATCAGATTCTCAGAAGTCTGATGCATTAATAAGAAATCTTCTCGAAATTCCCCTATTTTGTTTAGCAGACTCTGTTGAGTAGAAGAGATCCTGCTCCGAATATCGATTGCTCGGGATTTAACAATCTCGATGTCGATCACCTTGCTTTCTGCGACCCCTAACTGAGCTTGTAGCTGTGTGATCGTATCCCTCTGCTGACTCGACTATACCCGACCATCTCGGATCACTGAATTTGCTTGTTCCAACTTGGTTTTGAGGACTTCGATTTCTTTCTTATCGGCCAATCGGGCCAGCTCTATTTCTCCACTCGCTTGACTCTTAGTGCTTTCTGTTGCCGAAGCCACTCTGGCTTCAAGAGTCTTGTTCAGACAATTCTTTGCTTTGAGCTGATTCTTTAACATCCCGACCGAGAATTGATTTGCCATCGCATACGCTCCTAGCGTTCCTACAATCTCTGTGGAAAATTCATCTTTCCTTTTGTTCATCCCATCGGTCATCACTTTGAACCTTTTGACAGTTGATCCTTCCTCTTGGGAGAAATCCCTTTTCACAACTTCCTTTCTCTTTTTGTCGAAGAAGAACTCATTGGGAGGAAGTTCTTCTGCTCTGACGGGCCTTAGTTCTTCGCCGAAAATCCATCCTTCCTGTATGTTTCCTTGCGTTGACTGCAAAGGAGTGACAAAAGTGATTGGTTCCCCAATTTGCCTTGCTACCTTTCCTGGTGTGTCGAGTGAGCCTTGCTCCTTCAGAGGATCAGGGGTCTTCGTCTCTGTCTCCGGATTCTGAGTCTCTGGGGGGTCTGTGTTTTTTACTTCCACCTCTGGACTATGTTCCTTGGGTGGGTCAGTAATTCCTTCTTCTATTTCAGGATTCTTTTCCTGCTCGGGATTCTTCTCCTGCTCGGGATTCTTCTCCTGCTCCCCTTCCTGACATTTTTCAGGGTTAGAAGTTTTCCCCTCAGAACTTTCAGCCTCCTTTTCTTTATCCTTGGAAAGTCACAAACCTCCCAGCACCACGGGGAGACATCTTTTCCTATGTTCCTCAAAATTTTAAAACAGAGGCCCTATCTTCGGGTGCTAGAGATATGATTCGAAATTGCACTTCCAAATAGGACCTCGCCCCTTGGAAAACATCATCTGAGGGTGAACACTCGTGTTCAAACCTCTTTAATCCACAATTTCCCAAATGGGTGCTTACAATTCTCTGTGGATCAGGCTTTTTGTACTCAATAGAGACTAGGTTCAAGTCTTCTAAGGTTGCATCCTCGGCCTTAGCATGTCCAAAATCTAATAAGGAATGGGAATTTAGCCGAACAGGGAAAAGCGGCCATACCTTCTTTGACGACGCTTTGAGCTCTTTACTCACTCCACCAATCACTGTTTGTCGAGCAATCTCGTGACAGGTCAGCTTGTCGGGGATGAACAGCGGTAGCGCCAGAGGAGGAACAACAGCTCTGAAAACTCTAAAATAGGAGAATTCTTCTTCTACGTACCAGTCTGCGATACTGCTCAGATTCGCAGCAATGCTATACGAGATGCGGGGTGGCGAAAGACCAAAAATGGCGATGTGCAGGGGCACCATCACCCAGTTGAAAATATCATAAATAAATTTATTTGCATTATTTTCCCACAGCTTGTCGTGGTACTCATGCACATTTTTTTCTTGGGTTGGACTCCAAGCCCAATTCATCAAAGGAAAAGGTGTCATATTGCGACTCGGGAATTTGAAGACAAACTTTTGGGAGAATGATATGCCGAGTCGCGATATCGCGATGTGGCGATAATAAGGCTTGAATTAAGAGAAGGAAATCTTAGATTAGGCGACTAATTAATCTCGCTATAATTATGTCGCAACTTCGTGAATCGGATTTTTGGACACCTTAACTTGATGAAAGAAAGTGTCGAGTGACGAAATTCCGAGAACCAAATTTAACCATGGTTAGTTTTTTACCCTTAGTCTCTGACCAAGGTTATCACAAAGTCATCGTGTTCTCGTCTATCGGGGCTGCAAGAACAAAAACTCAGGTCTGACGGATGTCGAGGTGTGAAACCCCGACGACGTCTAATCATGGGTTAAAGGTCTTACCCTAGTTAATGCCTTGGATGAAAATTAGAACCGAGTTCGCATTTTCGCGACTCGGGACTTGTGAATTCAAGAAATAAAGTGTCTGACTTGCGAGACCCCGAAATAAAACAAAAGAGCAAACATAATTGCGAATAATGGACCTTTTTTGAAAGTGACAAATCATTTCTATTCATGGGACAAGATTTCAGAGATTTATGATTTCGGAAGGAGAAGAAAAGCAACTTTAGATCTCAAGTATCAAAAATTGAAAATTGCGCGAGGTGAAAAACAAGGGCGGCTCCAACATAGGCTCCAACTAGGGATCCCGCTTCCCTGTGAGGCGGGAAAAACAGTAGACCAGGTGCCAAAATTGGGTAAATGGTGTCATAGGCTAATATCAACAGAAAAATCAAGGAAAAAGATAGAAGGGGAGGCAAATTTCGCTTGGAACCCCAGAATTTTTTTCGAACTCAGATACTCTTTCTAAACACAGCTGATGTCACTTTCACAATTTTCCCTTTCTCGCTACTAATTTTGGGGAACACTTTAAGACAGTCGTAACGCTCCTAGGATATTCAACAGGTCTTGTGATTCTTAGCTTGCATCAAAAGAATGATATTATATAATCTAAAATAGGGAAGTCCCGTCAGAATTTCGGGAAATAATCAGGTTTTCAGAAAGCGTTGATTACCAGAGTAGATTGATGTTTATGTATAATAGCCTTACAGATCTCTCAGACATTGCTTCACTGCCAGCGAGCCTGTTCAGTACCCCGGTGAAGTTGTCTGACCCTTTTTCACTGAATTTCTTTTCACCACTTCGGAAAATATTTATGCGTTTAAACGCTAAGACGAG
>ML778604.1:873281-888385 GCA_009831015.1 Picea engelmannii | reverse complement strand
TTTTTATTTTTTATTTTATTTTCTTTTCTATCCGAAGACTGTCACGTCATGTAGTGCTTTAGATATCGTCCGTTGACAGGGGCGCTGAGAACTTCTCCATCAATATTTTCCAGAAGAAAGGAAATATTTCCTTCTGGAGCCGAGACCCTGAATGGTCCATACCAAGGGTGGTCAAATTTTCCATGCTTTGCAACCTCTTCCCTTCTCGTATCCCATCTTAACACCAAATCACCTGGGAGGAACTCTCTATCCTTTGCCTTAAGATCGAACAGTGCTTTCATATCGTCCTGGTATTTTTGTATTTTCTCATCAACCTCCACTCTGAGTTGTTGAACCTCAATCAGTTGGTTAATTCTTCTAGTTACATGATTGGGCTCTTCGTTTTGATCCTGCCATAATTTCATCACTGGCAATGCTAAGTTTATAGGCAGAACCGCCTCGGTCCCATATACCATCTGAAACGGAGAAATGCCGATAGACCTTTTAGTGCTGATGCGGTTTGCCCACAATGCGTGCTTCAAATATACATGCCAGGACCTCTTGTTTTCATTCAGTACCTTTTTTATTACGTTTACTAGGCTCTTATTAGATGATTCAGCCAGCCCATTTCCCTGAGGGTAATAAGCAGTGGAATGGCCGAGAACGATATTGTAATTCTGGCAGAAGTCGATCATAGCCATGGATTTGAAATCCTGGGCGTTGTCGGTAACAATCTTTCAGGGGCACCCGAATCTTGACAAGAAGTTATCTTCTAAGAAGTCGATCACCACCGAGTCTGTTTCCCTTTTAGTTGGAATTGCTTCCACCCACTTAGTAAAATAATATGTGGCTATTAAGATCCACTTATGCTGAGCACTGGAGTGGGGATTTATTTCCCCTATGAAGTCTAATCCCCATTGTTGAAACGGGGCTTCAGTTTTGACTGGAACGAGTGGTAGTGCAGGGATTTTCTGCTTACCAGTGAATATTTGACACGAGTAACAGGCACATACTTTGGCATTGACGTCCGAGAATAGTTTCGGCCAATAGTATCCGGCCCTCAAGATCTTATAGGGTGTGGCTCTCCATGCATGGTGCCCTCCACAGATTCCTTCATGAAATTCTTCTATGACCCGTGGAGTTTCTGATTCAACCAAACAGACCAGTAAGAACCTGAGGGGATCCTTCCAGTATAGTTGATTTTTGGAGATGCAATATTTTACAGCGTGGAGTTTTAAGGTTCTGTATTTGGCTGGTGTTAGTCCATCTGGACATTTCAGGTTTAATAAATAGAAAACTATATCTTTATACCAGTCTGACGACATGAATTTTTCTTCAACCTCGCTTGGATATGTCTGGTCATCCGGCTCTTGCAAACGTGTGTCTCTGTCTTCCCCCTGTAGGCAATTGATGTCAAGAGCTCTAAGGTTCGACTCAGCCAAGATTTTAGCCAGACCCTTTCCTTTTATCAATTTAGTTGGCTTGATTTCCAGATCAAATTCTTGTATTTTAGCGAGCCAGCGTCCTCGTTTTCCATCACTATCCAGTTGTACCAATATATCCTTCACAGCACTGGTCGGTACGTACGCGATAATTTTTTACTGCAGAATGTAAGTTCTGAATGCTTTTAGCGCTTTCACCATTGCGTACGCCTGTTTTTCTATTATATCATATTTTATCTCGGCGTCTCTAAGGCTCTTGCTAAAAAACGCGATCGGGCATTCAAAATCTTCATCATCTTTTTGCAACAACACCGCGGCGATAGTATGTTGAGAAGCGAATGAGAAGATGAGGAAATCTTTCAAGTAATCTGGGCTTGTTAACACAGGTGCCTCGCTGATGACTTTTTTAATATGCTCGAACGACGCTTTAGCCTCGGTCGTCCAATTTACTCTGCTATCTTTCTTCAGCATTCCTGTGATCAATTTGACAATCTCAGCGAAATTTGGTATAAACCTTCGTAAAAAATTTATTATACCTAAGAAAGATTGAATTTCTTTAACATTTCTAGGAATACTGATAGTTTGTATCTCTTCAACCCTCTTAGGATCAATCTTGATCCCATCTTTAAATGCGATATGCCCCAGAAGCTTACCTTCCTACATAGCGAAATGTGATTTCTTTGGGTTCAAAGACAGACCATACCTGCGGCATTTTTCGAAAGTCTGTTTTAAATGGATCAAATGCTCTTCATCGGTTTTAGAAAAAACTGTCAAATTGTCGAGGTAGATTACTACGAACTTATCTCTTTCTCCGATGAAAGCGATATCCATGGCGCGCTGGAAGGTAGCTCTTGCATTCATTAAACCAAAAGGCATTTTATCATACATGAATGTACCCCATGGTGTGATGAAAGCGGTTTTTTCTTTGTCTTGCTCGTTCATGGCGATTTGGTTGTACCCAGAAAACCCATCTATCATAGACATTCGATTTTCTCCAACTACCCTTTCCAGGATGTGATCCATTTTAGGAAGTGGATAATTATCTTTACGAGAGGACCTGTTCAAGTTCCAGAAATCTACACACAGTCTGATTTCTCCGTTCTTTTTTTTGATAGGGACCAAATTTTCCACCCAGTCTGAGTATCTTAGAGGTACAATTATTTTCGCATATAAGAGCTTCTTAACTTCCTTTTCAATAACAGGCAACAAAATGGGGTTAAACTGCCTGAGCTTCTGCCTAAAAGGCTTGACTCTGGGCTTCAAAGGTATCTTGTGTTCAATTATAGAAGTATCATATGTTCGGAGCTCGTCATAGGACAAGGCGAAAACATCTTTATACTGTCTGAGTAAGTCTCTATACTGGTCTTTTACCTTAGGAGGGAGGAATTTAGATATCTTTACTATCCTGGAATCTTTTTCAGTTCCTATGTTGCAATCCTCCACTTCTTCTGGTTGGGGCTGCAAAGTGGACTTCACAGGTATGTCGTTCTAGTCGAAGAGTCTTTCCAAAGGAATTAAGCCTTTCGGGATTTGGTTATTTTTGAGGACCAACATGCGATGATCCGCTATTTTTTCTCGAAAGGTTTCATTATCTTCATCTTCTTGTATAATCCACATCGGGTCATTTTGGTTCTCTTAATCTGGATGGGTTTCAGAGAAATCGCCTATTGCTATAAGAAATTTCTGAATTTGTTCGTCATCTTCAAAAACCTGCCAGTGTCGGACATTGTTTGGTATAGAGGGTTTATATCTGATTTCAATATGATATTTCAATTTAACATTCGTGGGAGGGGAAAAAGTCGAGGCTGCCTTAGCCAATGCGTCAGCATGTAGATTCTTTGTGCGAGGAATAAAATGGACTTTTATAGATGAGAAAAAATTCTCCATTAAATCCCAAGCACAATTTTTGTATGTTCTCAATCTGGGATGTTTGGCTAGGTATTGTCGGTTTACTTGTTTTACTATCAATTCACCGTCACCGTAAACCTCCAAGTTTTTTATGTTTAACTTCTTTGCAGCCTCTAAACCTAAGACTAATGCTTCATAATCGCATACGTTATTGGTGTAATCTATGTCCCACTGCAAGAAATATGAGAAAGGAATGGTAAACTTACCTTCAAGTGCTACCAAAAGTATGCCAGCACCAGCTCCTTCGGAAGATGAAGAGTCGTCGAAGTACATTTTCCAGATACCATTTTTGCATAGTTCTTCAGTCAAGGGGCTAAGCTCTTCCTACTTCATATCAATTTCTTCTGGACACCCATCTAGACCATCATCAAAAGATAATATGCAATTCCCCAGATCTTGGCTTGCAACGTAAATGGGAAAGTTATTTGGATTCAGAGGATCACTGACAGTATATGCTAATCTTGTTTCTCGGTACAAACGGGTAAACTGACCACCAAAAATTGGGATTGTGGCATATCACATGTCCAATTGTAGAGACCCCCCAACTTGGCTCCCCATGATCTGGATAACAACATACCATATTTGGGGGGAATATCTGCAATAACCACATCCATCAGGATACTCTTGACCGGGACCTGAGCTAGGGTAACTACCAGGTCTTTTATCATTCCCACACATTTAACCTTTCTTGAATCAAACGAGTATAGGTCTCCATAGGGTCTAGTGATATGGAGCCCCAGCCTCTCCATTATAGTTTTGGGCATAACATTATGTGAAGCCCTGGAATCTAACATGCAGTTATGCAGTAGCTGGTCATGTATATTCAGGGTGATATAGAAAGGGGCGACGTTGTCTTTGAATCCCTCGAAATGAGGACCAAAGGTGATGTTAGGTCTATCATCTTCTAGGTTGATAACGTCGAAGAGACTTTCTGGCTCATAAACGCCCATCACTTTGGCAATTTGCTTCCGATAAGTGGGGTTTTTTGCTAATTCTACCAAAGGAATCGGTATCTTAATTTTATTTAATTCGTTTTCAAAATTGTAAGATGTATTGGCCTTGTCCGTTTCTTTGGTTAAGAGCTCCGAGCTTTTTTCTTCCGACTTGTTTGTCTGGATCGCTTTATCACTCGTGACCTTAGTCACAGATGTAACTTTATCTATCGGCCATGTTTCCTTTGTTTGGTTTTCAGCTTTTTTCACCTCAGACTCTTGAGTATTTGTTATCTTGGCTTTATTGTTGGGTAACAATGTCTTTTCCAAAGGAGGTTCATGAGATTGACCCCTTGACAGGATTTTTTTAGGTTGGTCAGTTGAGGTGGGCTTATTTTTTGATCTCAGATTGTATCTGGGTTGAAAATCAACCGCTAACATTTCTATTTCTGGTTGAGATACGCAGAGGTCAGTATGATCACCTTCTTCTTCTTCATTAGACGGTTGAGGAGTATTTAAGGATTTCTCATAGTCTTCCCTAGTCATAAATGGTTGCGAACACTCATCACCGAAACATGCAACTTCATCTCTCGAATCTCCGAAATCTTGGAGGTCACTTGCTCCTATAAAATTTTCATTTTTTAGTGGAGCTTGTATTTTTTGATCTTCATTTTTTATTTGCCTCTGTTGATTTTGGGGATTTGGGTTTCTCCTGAAGTCCCTTTTGTTAGAAGAATCATCTTTAGCCTGATCCAACTCCATCCTAGATATTTTGTTAGACAAATATTTAATTATTCATTCCATATCATCCACTCTGTCGTCAGTGTATCTATTTGACCCAGAAGGACCCGTTGGTTCCCTATAGCGTCTATTATCACGGTTGCCAGTTTCTACTTTAGCCTTTAACTTACCCGAAGCCATAATATTAGATTCTATTTCAACAGCATCGTCTTACATTCTATTCAGGGTAGATCCTCTTCTTTCTCGCAAAAGCAATGCAAAATCAGGTTTGAAGGCTCCCACAAAAGTTACTTTGGCTGAGGGTTCGGAAGGTTTAATAGTGGCTGGAATTTTATTAGAAAGTTTGTTAAATCTCAGAATAAATTCCATAACGGTTTCTGAGTTCTTTTTCTTTAGGGACCCAAACTCGGTAAGGTAATATAAGTGATCCTTTTGCTCTCCCCATTGTCTGAGGAAAGCATCTTCCAAGGCGTCATATGTCTGAATAGAAGCTACAAGAAGACTCTGAAACCAAGTTCAGACATGTCCTTCGAAGGTCTAGACAAGTAATCTCGAATAGACATCCTCGTGTTCGATACCACAGATATCTCCGAACTGGTCAAAAAAGTTTATATGCTCGGCTACAGTTAGATATCCTTCCCCAGTGAACTTAGGAAGATTTTTTATGTAGTTGTCAGGTAAATCATGGAGGGGAACGGGTAAACCCAAGGGAGCGTATCTCACTGCTACTTTTTCAAACACTCCGGGAGGAGGGACATTCGGTCGTCCTCCACCTCCTCCTCTGACGCCAGCCATTGACTTGGGAGTGGGAAAAGAGGGTGTAACACACTCTTTTGAATCAAGTGAAACTGGGAAGTCCTGTTGAAGAAAGGTTGGTATGTCAAATGACAACGATCTTTCTAAAGGACCTTTTCCCTTGTTTATAGATGGAAAAGTCTGATGTGGCTCATTCCTAAATTTCGAGTAGTTTGTTTCCAGATCTTGGATATCAGACAGAGCGCTGCAGGAAGTAGGAGGTTCTCAAGGGAATTTAGTCTTTAAAAGTGGGTTCTCAAGTTTTTTGACTGAAGCGGTTGCCTCAAACAAGCCTCTCACTCTTAAAAAAATTTCAGGATTATTAACAGGCGTAATCGGCTTTCCATCTGGGTTCTGTCTGGTATGCCTTCTACCAGACGCCAGTTTGTGTTTCAGTGGAGTCGCCAAGTAAAAGATTAAAAATCCTTAAAACTATGTGTACTCTGTGTTCACTATCAAAGAGTAACACTATCAACGAAATAATTTGTCGTTTTCCCAGGGAAAAGATTTTGTAACTTCGCTCCCCGGCAACGACGCCAGAAAGATGTTGTTCCTGAGTCTGTACTTAAGGATTAAAAGTACAGTGTCAAGGCATCCGAAAGTATGTTATAGATTTATACAAATAATACGCTAACCTTCGGTGTAGGAAACTAATGAAGGTTTCTACGTTCTCGCTGTCTAGCTTCCAACTGTTCCTGGGTATTAATATCTTGTTCAATGGCTGCCCATGAATGTTCCAAGTCCTCCCAGGTGTTTGCAGTTTTAAGGATTGTGTCGAAGAGATTTAAAGCGATATGTATTTGATTAGATAAACCAGGTTGAATATTACGTTGAGTTGCTGCAGGGACAGTCATTGAGGAACAGTACTAGTATGGAAATGATTTAACAAGATATTTCAACGTTGTTTCAATTCGGTCGAAATAAGAGAATTTTTCGCATAAAGAACAGAATAAGAGTGCGAACTAAAGGCCCTTTCCCGTAACTGTATTATTTTTTAGTAAAAGATGTGGAATGAGAGAAAAACATTTAGCTGTAAATAACGTAAAGTTCCTGTCAGTAGAAAACTCACGTAAACACAGAAGAAGAAATTGATATAGAAATAATTGACAAAGTGTAATAAACATAAAATTCTATAAATGCAAATTGGTCTTACACCCATTGATAAATGGTGCAGAGGAAAGACAAGAAACAATTACAGAAAGATGAAATCCCTTCACTATAGTAGTGGTCATACTAAATTATAGTGATACACATCAATTATGCAAAGTGAAATGAAATGAAACAAAAAACATAACGAAACAAACTTGTAACACAGTCGTGACAGAATCGGGAATCTTCAAATTCGCGTGTATTAACTCCTTCTATGCAAAAACTCTATTACAGTCCATACCAAAAAGTACAGCCCCATTCTCTTCTTTTTGTGATCTATTTATACAAATTTTGCCTCTCAGTTTTAGAAGAGCGAAATCACTCCATCTGTCCTAATCCATTTTCAAAAAGTGCCAGGTGCTTGTCTTTGCTTAGATTCAATGCATATGATACATTTGTCCACAAAATGGAATACAAGCTGTGAAGATTCCCGATTGACAGCTGGGAGGAGCGAAATCACTCCATTTCTCCTACTCTATTTTCAAGAAGTGCCAGGTTCTTGTCTTCGCATGGATTCGGTGTACATGATACATTTGTCCACAAACTGGGACACAAGCTGTGAAGGCTCGGCTTGACAACTGGCTTCGGAAAAATAGCACTCTCGGGCTAATTGTGGAAGTTTATCCCCCATATGTGCATCAACGATATCAAGGGCGTCGAGTTGTGCGCTGGGTTGAATCAAATGTTCATTAATTTGAGCCATGTCTACCATGTCCATCTTAGAGATCTCCGCCAAATTTATCTCATTCTTCTCCTTCATGTCGAGGGACATCCAATCTATATTCATCTACCTTAGTGTCTCTGTGTCACCTCCACTCTCCATCCCTAACAACTCACCATTTATGGCATTGAAAGTTTCTTCTAGTGAATCTGTCACTTTTTGAGCCTGCTCCTTGCTTAAAGTAATATCATGTTCCCAATTCTTTAACAAAATATTACCCCTAGTTTGTTCGGCAATGGTGAGTCCGGGGGGGCCTGCTGAAAATCTGTTGTTGGTAGCTATCACTGCTTCTTGGAAGGCGACTCAAGCAACTTCTGTGTTTCTTTCTTTGACAATCAGATTCTCAGAAATCTGATGCATTAACAAGCAATCTTCTCGAAATTCCCCTATTTTGTTTAGCAGACTCTGTTGAGCAGAAGAGATCTTGCTCCGAATATCGATTGCTCGGGATTTAACAATCTCGATGTCGATCACCTTGCTTTCTGCGACCCCTAACTAAGCCTGTAGCTGTGTGATCGTATCCCTTTGCTGACCCGACTGTACCCGACCATCTCGAATCACTGAATTTTCTTGTTCCAGCTTGGTTTTGAGGACTTCGATTTCTTTCTTATCGGCCAATCGGGCCAGCTCTATTTCTCCACTCGCTTGACTCTTAGCACTTTCTGCTGCCGAAGCCACTCTGGCTTCAAGAGTCTTGATCAGGCGATTCTTTGCTTTGAGCTGATTCTTTAACATCCCGACCGAGAATTGATTTGTCATCGCATACGCTCCTAGCGTTCCTGCAATCTCCATGGCAAATTCATCTTTCCTTTTGTTCATCCCATCGGTCATCACTTTGAACCTTTTGACAGTTGATCCTTCCTCCTGGGAGAAATCCATTTTCACAACTGCCTTTCTCTTTTTGTCGAAGAAGAACTCATTGGGAGGAAGTTCTTCTGCTCTGACGGGCGTTAGTTGTTCGCCGAAAATCCATCCTTCCTGTATGTTTCCTTGCGTTGACTGCAAATGGGTGACATAAGTGATTGGTTCCCCGATTTTCCTTGTTGCCTTTCCTGGTGTGTCGAGTGAGCCTTGCTCCTTCAGAGGATCAGGGGTCTTCGTCTCTGTCTCCGTATTTTGAGTCTCTGGCGAGTCTGTGTTTTTTACTTCCACCTCTGGACTATGTTCCTTGGGTGGGTCAGTAATTCCTTCTTCTGTTTCAGGATTCTTTTCCTGCTCGGGGTTCTTCTCCTGCTCGGGATTCTTCTCCTGCTCCCCTTCCTGACGTTTTTCGGGGTTAGAAGTTTTCCCCTCAGAACTTTCGGCCTCCTTTTCTTTATCCTTGGAAAGTCCCAAACCTCCCAGCACCACGGGGAGACATCTTTTCCTATGTTCCTGAAATTTTAAAATAGAGGCCCTATCTTCGAGTGCTAGAGATCTGATTCGAAATTGCACTTCCGAATAGGACCTAGCCCCTTGGAAAACATCATCTGAGGGCGAACACTCGTGTTCAAACCTATTTAATCCACAATTTCCCAAATGGGTGCTTACAATTCTCTGCGGATCATGCTTTTTGTACTCAATAGAGACTAGGCTCAAGTCTTCTAAGGTTGCAGCCTCAGCCTTAGCATGTCCGAAATCTAATAAGGAATGGGAATTTAGCCGAACAGGGAAAAATGGCCATACCTTCTTTGACGACGCTTTGATCTCTTTACTCACTCCGCCAATCATTGTTTGTTGAGTAATCTCGCGACAGGCCAGCTTGTCGGGGATGAACAGCGGTAGCGCCAGAGGAGGAACAGCAGCTCCGAAAACTCTACAATAGGAGAATTCTTCTTCTACATACCAGTCCGCGATACTGCTCAGATTCGCAGCAATGCTATCCGAGATGTGGGGTGGCGAAAGACCAAAAATGGCGATGTGCAGGGGCACCGTCACCCAGTTGAAAATCTCATAAATAAACTTATTTGCATTATTTTCCCACATCTTGTCGTGGTACTCATGCACAGTTTTTTCTTGGGTTGGACTCCAAGTCCAATTCATCAAAGGAAAAGGTGTCATGGAGCATATCGCGTCCATGATATACTCGAACATGAAGAATCTGGATGGTCTCCCGGCTACTTTTTTCTCCCGGTACTCTATGACCCTGTTGAACAAACTGTCGGAGAGCATCTTCGCCCAATTAAATGAGCAACCTTCTACTATATGAAAGATGAGAGGTACCCACTGGATGTAAAAATGCGCGGTATCCTCTCTTCCGAAAAGTCGGCATGTCATCATCGCCACATACATATACTGTGCCTCCAGCGAAGAAATTGAATACACACCCTTGTCATTCTCTCTGAATGTCGCGGAGCGCGAAACCCAATCTTTTATCAAACCAGGCATGGTTTTATCATATTCTTCGCACTCCTTCTTTTTGAATTCCTCCAGGAATTCATTGCCATATATATATTCAGAAGTCTCTGGGAGCTTATACATAGATTGGATATGCTCTGGTCTGAAAGTCCCGACCGTGGTCCGTCGGTCATTTATGATGGTTCTAGTGGGCAGGTCGATGTGATCCAATGCCCATCGGATCATGTCGTAGTATGGGAGCAACCGAGGTCTGGTTGCAACCAGGTGCATTCCCGACTGAACAATTGTCTTGTACTTAGTGTTCAGATCGTCCTTTACAATATCATTGTCATCGTCATCTGAGTCTGAATAGTTTACCAACTCGGATTGCAGAATGTCTGAAATAAATGACCAGGTGGGTACTGAGCTACCAGTCCGAGGTGAAGTATCTGAGACGTTGTCTGGACCCTGCACTGCAACCTCGACATTCGCTTTCGTTGCTCTCCTTGGAGCCATGGCTGATGCTTGCCTTTTTGCTCTTCTGCAATAGACCTGTGTATACATGCGGAAATGAGTTCCCTCGGAGAAAGGTGAGCTCTGTGCGCTTATGAGAAATGTTTAAAAAGAATGAAACTCTCGTATATATTTGAAAACTCTGTACCTTTTGAAATAAGTCTGTCAAATCGCAAATAAAACCAAATTTAATGTCTAGATCCGATCTTATTTATTCGTGGATTTACCCTAATTCTTCATTAATGTCATCAATGTTCGGCATCTTGACAGGCAATCGGGTTATGGAGAGCAAGTAAATCCCTCGTGAAGTGTGCCAACCTCGATGCGTGGGACGTATCTCGCTTAATTTCATTTTTCTAAAATTTCAAATCTTAACGACTTAAAGAATTTTCTCGTCTTTCGCTGTATCGTGAATTTCCTTTTCACATTTTGACTCTTCAACTCGCAAGGCTGCGAGTGCCGATTTTACCTTAATTAATAATAACCGTGATTTGGCGCATTCTTAATTATATAACTAACCTAATCGCCATATCGCGACTCGGGAATTCGAAGACAAACTTTTGGGAGAATGATATGCCGAGTCGCGATATCGCGATGTGGCGATAATTAAGGCTCGAATTAAGAGAAGGAAATCTTAGATTAGGCGACTAATTAATCTCTCTATAATTATGTCGCAACTTCGTGAATCGGAGTTTTGGACACCTTAACTTGATGAAAGAAAGTGTTGAGTGACGAAATGCCGAGAACCAAATTTAACCATGGTTAGTTTTTTACCCTTAGTCTCTGACCAAGGTTATCACAAATTCATCGTGCTCTCGGCTATCGGGGCTGCAAGAACAAAAACTCAGGTCTGACGGATGTCGAGGCGCAAAACCCCGACGACGTCTAATCATGGGTTAAAGGTTTTACCCTAGTTAATGCCTTGGACGAAAATTAGAACCGAGTTCGCATTTTCGCGACTCGAGACTTGTGAATTCAAGAAATAAAGTGTCCAACTTGCGAGACCCCAAAATAAAACAAAAGATCAAACATACTTGCGAAGAATGGACCTTTTTTGAAAGTGACAAAGCATTGCTATTCATGGGACAAGATTTCAGAGCTTTATGATTTCGGAAGGAGAAGAAAAGAAACTTTAGATATCAAGTATCAAAAATTGAAAATTGCACGAGGTGAAAAACAAGGGCGGCTCCAACAGATGGCGTAATGAGTGCAAATGTTTTTTGCAGTCACAGTTTTTGGTGTTCCTTCCTGAGTCTTTTAAGGGTATGGTTAAATCTCCAAGGAGCACAGTGGAAATTGCTCCAAGTATGGTGTAGCTTCACTTTCTCTCCTGTGCAAGGGTAGAGATCTTTAATTGAGTGCGAGTGAGTCTCTTTCACAATGAACTCCCCTTCCTTTACCCAACGATTTGTATGGATTGTGTTCATTCCTTAGCCGTGAATTCCCTTGTATTTCACAGCGAGATCCTGTGGTGGATGGCCTGCATGTTCGCTTAGTTAACTCCATGCCCAGGACTCCTCCTTCTGTCACTTGCCTTTAGAGATTTGATAATTCTTGGAATAGCCTGCCTTGTAACTCCTTTGCACAAGCAACGCATCAATAGTGAATTGCTTGACGTCCTGGTGATGGCAGTAAAATTTTAAATGAAAGAAATTTTATTTAGTGGTAGTTGAATTAGCAGTAAATTATTAATGATAGATGAAATGACAGTTGGATATAGCAGTAAATCATTAATGACAGTTTTGGAATTGCAGTAAGTTAGTAAATGACAATTATTGCTTTGGCAGTAAATTTATTAATTAATAGTTATTTGAATTGGTGGAAAATCTAATGACAGTAAATTTATGTTGGGAAGGCAATTTATAATTAAGACCACATTGATTTAGCCTTTACATTAACAACCCATGTAATTTACATGGTAGCTTTATGGATTGGATATTTTATATATTTACTTTGACAACCTTTTCTTAGCATCTTGTTGACCGCCTCTTCATTTAAATAGGCAGCCTTCCAATTCAAATTGACCAGACTTGTCCCTTAGTTTCAACTTTTATTGAACTAGACTTGCTAAATTAGATTGCAATAATGTTTTTAGATTTTATTTATTAACCAATTTGAAGTTCAGACTTGCTCAATTGATGTGCCTTATGGTCAATTTAGATGGTGCCTTGACGACAGTTTATAATTTTAGAATTTCTCAAATTTGAATTATAATAAGGATAATTTAGATTGAACATCAATGACAATTTACAATTAGACGTGCCCCGTATAGAATGGTAACCCATGATTAAATAGATGGTAATCTTAACTAGTTTAGACTGGGTGATTGGTTGGGTTGTTGACGAATTCATCTTTAGCTTGTGCTTCCCATTGAGGGTGTTGTAGTTTATTATTAACTAATGTTTTCACTTGGTTTGTAAACTTTTAAAGTGATTGGGTGGCTCACTGTAAGGGTTCTAGTTACTTGTGTAATCAAACTTGGGTGCGTGGGATTGTTAGGATGTTTTTCCTTAGTTTAGTAGGCTTGGTCTGCTTGTGTCGGGGGGGATGTAGACACCTCCTTGTTCCTCATAACAGTCGCTAGCCTTGAGACCTTAAATGGTCAAAATCGATGGGAACCTAGGCTTGAGCATTACTTATGTGTCCTGGAGGTCCTAGCCATTGCAGGGTAGGATGGACGGGTAGTCATTCTTATTCTTCATCGATTGAGTGTCATACCTTTCTTCCTAGTGCTTGATGTGCTTTTATGTTAGGTCGTTAAGTTTTTCTTGCATGAGTTGCATGCATCGTGACCATCATCGTGTTGCAATGTTGAGTATAATGTCATTATTACCTTCCTACACCCACACACACAAAAAAAAAAAAAACTTAAGGGTGCTTTTACCAGTTGTACATTGTAGGAGTCGTACCGGATGGGGATGTTACAGTGAGGCTTCAATGCACTCTAGTTGTCGCTGCAAAATCTCAAATTGGTTGCTCGTGGTCGGCTCCTTGATGGGCTGGTCGGTTGGCCACTTGTCGCCTTGTCTGCACTTTCCCATCGCCGATATAAAACCTTCTTTATATTTGTTTTCTTATGGGTTTCCCTCTTTACTAGGAGTGTTGAGGGGGTAATCCTTGAATAGGTGCTCGTGCTCATGGAATTTTCGGCATCTCAACGGAATGTGTTCATAGTCGATTCTTTGCATCTAGTCCTCATCCTGGTATTCTAGAGCGATAGATCCTGGTAGCAGATTTGCAATGTTCAGATAGACACATATGTGTGTGTAGGAGGTATACCATCATTTCTTGGTCCCCTACAAATATTTGACATACACTCCAATGGTATTTCCTATGCCCACCAGGACCTCTTCCAGCCAGAAATCATATGGTAAGGAATATAGTCTTAACTAGACTGGGGCATGTGCAAAGCCCTTCGATTCGGGGATAAATTTTTCTGTCCAAAATATCATAAAGAGACCCCTCGAATTAAAGAAATACGAGCTGTTGTCGAAGATGTGATTCCTATCTTCTAGGTTATGCAGGATTGTGGTGAAAAATCCCTTGGAGCCCAGCTGCAGATCAAAGTGACCTTTGGGATTCCACCATTGATATATCCATTTCACTAGTTCCTTTTTTGAGGGCCAGATCCCTAAAAAATTGCCAATTAAAGCATAGTCTCTCATGTATTGCTTCTATTCCCCAATCTGGGTTGTGCTTACAATGTATTTCGGGGCTTGTGGTGCTTGGGGGATGCATTTTTCTAGTGTTCAAGGTCGATTTGTACTTGTCGCGGCTGGAGCTTTCCCTGAATTAATATCCATCTCTCGATCTTTGAATGTACCCTCAGATATGAGTTGTGATCTAAGATCTAGGGGAGGTTCGAAGGTTGGGTGCCTGGAGCCTCCTCTGTTTTTTTCTTGTGTAGTTCCATCACTGTAGGAAGGGCCTCTCAGCCCTCCCTCACTTGGAATCATTGTGCCCCTATGGGGCGGCGTGGTGCACCAGGTCAAAAGCAACCCTAACCCTAGCGCCTAGCTCCTCACCCTCCATGTTGAATAACCTTGTTTTATTCACATTGAGGAGTATTAACAATACGATATTTAATGTTAATATTATAGGATATATATCATTAGTTTTAATTTATAGTTTATTTATTAATATTAATATAAAATAGTGTATACAAGTATATATCCATCTTAACTTTAAAGTCAAGAAGGATCAATTTATCGGTACAAACCTTTATTATCATAAATAAAATCAAAATTCCAAAATATCAAATTTACATTTAAAAACATTAAAAATAATATTGAATAAAATTTAAATAATTGTTTATACTATTCTTTAAGTAAAAAGTGTTATAGCTTTATATAAATTATTATAAATTTTGGTACAATGTTATAATATTCTATAAATTACTAAATCTCATGTTGCGGTCCGTCGGACTTCGTAATTGTTGGGTGCAAAATGTATATCACAGAACACACTAGACATGAAAAATTAAAATAAATTTGAATAATTAATTGAATAAAATTTAAAAAAACAATATCACATATTAATATCAATATTATAGGATAGATATCATAAATTAATTTATAGTTTATTTATTAATATTAATATAAAATAGTA
>ML778604.1:857285-868582 GCA_009831015.1 Picea engelmannii | reverse complement strand
CTCTTTGAGACTCTTGTTACACCTGTTATTCTTTATGGATGTGAAGTCTGGGGTTGTAGTATCTCTCGTGAATCCTGGAGAAAGATAGAGAAAATACAAAAGAATTTTATAACCTATAATCTCAAAATTAAAGGAAATATGCCTTATCCCATGCTCCTCATAGAAATTAGCCTCTCCCCTATTGAGAGCATGGCTATGACTAGATACATAATGTATAAGAACAAGTTAAACAACATGGAATACAAGAGGCTACCTAAAATTGCTTCCAAATCAAGTCATAACCACCATCGACTCAAGCGAGGATGGCATAAAGACGCCCGATCTTGGTTAAACTATTGGGGAATCATGGAAGAAACCATTTTGTAGAATAAAGATACTATTAAAAAAAATGTCAAATCAAACTTTAAGGAAAAAATGTGGCGTGATAAAGAGTTAGAGGAAAAAAGAAAATTAAGGTATTATAAAGATGTAATCAACCCTAATCTAGAAGATCAAAATTATCTATCTGTTTTGCCAAGTGTAAAGAAAAAAATAAGCATTGCTAAGATAAGAACAAATTCTGACAAGCTCCATAATGAAACTGGGCGTTGGTCAATTCCTAAAACACCATGGGATGAAAGAGTGTGTCACCTTTGTGACAGTAAGAAAGTTGAAGATGAAAAGCACTTTCTCTTAGATTGTCCAGCCTATACTCATATTAGATCTCATTTTCAAAATATTGATCACACTACCAACCTTCCTAACCTCTTAACTCAACAAAAGTGTGGTGATCTTGGAAAGCTTCTCTTAATGCTTTTCGAACACAGAAACAAAATTCTAAAGAATCACAAGTAATCACTTACCCTCTTAAGGTTCAATAGACCAATTAGGTCTTAATGGACATTAATCATCATCATCATCATCATTAATTTTACTTTTTGGTTTATTTATTAATATTAATATAAAATAGTATATACAAGTATATATCCATTTTAATTCTAGAGTCAAGAAGGATCAATTTGTAGGTACAAACCTTTATTATCATAAACAAAATCAAAATTTGAAAATTCCAAATTTACATTTAAAAACATTAAAAATAATATTGAATAAAATTTAAATAATTTTTTATACTATTCTTTAAGTAAAAAGTGTTATAGCATTATATAAATTACTATAAATCTTGGTACAATGTTGTAATATTCTATAAATTACTAAATCTCATGTTGCGGTAGGACTCAGCCAACCAGCTCACCCTGTCACACCTATTTTATTCTACTATATATTTATACGTGCATTTCATTTCCTTTGGTGCAATAGCTTAATATATATAGTTTTATGTGTATTTATATTTTCCATCTTCTATACTTAACCAATTTTTTCGTTTCTCTTTTCCATGAACTTTATCTTTCTCGTTACTTAGTTGTTTTTCCGAAAGGTTATTTTTTCGAAAGTTGTGAACCCAGGTATAGTGAAGCTTGCGAGTTCCAATGGTCCGGGGTCAAATTGCAAATGACGGAAGTGTTGTATGCAAAATGTGCATCACGGAATTGTTGGGTGCAAAATGTATATGACAGAAGTGTTGGGTGCAAGATGTATATCACGGAACACGCCGGACATGAAAAATGAAAAATAAAAGTAAATATGAATAATTAATTGAATAAAATTTAACAAAACATTATCACATATTAATAATAAATATGATATTTAATATTAATATTATAGGATAGATATCATTAATTCTATATTCTTCCATCTTCTTGGTTCAACTCTCTTCACATTGATTTCTACAAATTGTATCCAAGATGGTATCACCAAATAATTGTACCAACAATTAAGTTGTTCCGGGTAAATTAAATTTTAATTTGCTTTTAATTAACTCAACAAATTAACTTTTAATTTTGCAGGTAAATTAACTTTTAGGCAGGGACTATGTTTCCATGCAACACTTGTTAAATTAGAATTCAACTTGAATCTCTATTGCAATATATTCATGAGCTGTGACTTTATTGAATCATGGAATTGGGATCTAGAGATACAAAACTATCATGAGCTGTGACTTTATTGAATCATGGAATTGGGATTGGGAGTGTGAGGGAGAGAAAAAACTATCTATGTATAATATTTTTATTATAATTTAATTTAAAATAAAATATAGTTATATTTTCATATTATTATAAAAAAAAGTGCATATAGTTTAGATGGAGATCTTCCATAAGGAAAACTAAGATCTCCATAAATTAAAAGAGAGTATAATTGTTCATGATATAAAAAGTTATTAGTTTAATGTTCAATAAACAAAAGGATACTATTTCTTTTACTTCCAACAAATATCTTGTAATCAAAACTAGATAACATAACTACATTTTGGAGTTAATAAGAGGGAGACAAGAAACTCTCTTCCCCAGGTTGACCTTTTGGTTCCTTAGCATCCATAAGGTGCTCCTTAGATTTACCAGCAGGTTGGGGGTCTTCTTCCAAGAAAATGGGATTGGATTGTGTTCCTACCAACCAAGGGGAGTCTACATTCGATGCCATAGCTTTAGTGTCTTCACTAAGAAACCTAAAAAATAACAATTTTAATCCCAAAAATAGTTTTTTAGATCATATTAAATTTCCCATCCATCAAGTCAATTTTATGCAGGATATATTGTCATTGTAGGTCCCTCTCCTCCATGACATGCATGACAAGGGCCTTAATTATCCAATATGTTTCAGTAATTCAGAATAATTTTGTATCTTGGGTCTAGAAAACCCAAGGTCCTAAAGCCACCCTTCAAACTCAGCTTGATTTTGTTCACTAAATAGATTTTCTCTTTTCTCCTGGATACTTTCTTCCATACCCTTTAACTTTGCTTTGACTGTCTTAGAGAACCTGGACCCATAGAAATAAGACACACCTTGGGATTCATTTTCTTCTCGGATGACATACCTATGGTCATCAGGGATAGTGGCCTTAAAGGTACAGGCCCTAGGATTCCTTTTCCCAATTTCCCCTACCAAAGCATTGTTTCTTGTGGTCATGGTGGTTGTGAATGGTTTGGGAGGGATAATAGGCCAAATGACAGGAAAATTGAAGAGGAAAACCCACCAGTTATCTATCAGACTTCCCAAGACAACAATGACACTCACATAACTTGACTAGCCACCCAATACCTTTCCCAACAACTCAAGGTTACTCAATTTTTTCCTAGAATGAGGAAAATCGAAGTCTTAATAGTATCACCCAATAACACTTTGAATCCCCACACCTAGAGATATTAATAGTAACAAAAAATTATGGAGGGTACCTGGAGACTGGTTTGTGCATACCCTTGGTGCATTCACTAAACTCGATCTTGTTTGATGCAATCATCATCTCCCTGCAAGACAAAATTAGTCCCCCCTACAATTGACATCCTCAGGTTGATAATTCCTTCACCAACATACAACTCATCATCCCATAAAATTGCATGATGTGAGGGATCGTTTCACAAACCAGTAGTTGAAGTCCCATACACCATCGAGCCATATATATCTCCTAGGACCATAATTAAACCAACCTCCACTTCCTTCACCATCCTGGGGATCACACTCAGCCTAGGCCACACCAACCCATAACATGGTTGTATTTTTTGGTGTCTCCTCCCAACTAAACACACCGTAAGGGTATTGAACTCTTTCTCCTAGCAAACAAAACCCACACCTTAATCGATTGAGCTAGCGGGAATTGATAGAATTATTCATATTCAAAATTAAGTTGAAAAGAGAATAAATATAAATATATATTATTAAGTTGAATTATAAGTTTAAAAATTAAATTGTTATTAGGACTGGTATTTGGTTTCATGTATGGGTTTAATACTAAATATTACTAAAAAGTATATAAACTCATTAAAGGTAGTCTTAGTGGTGAGCACAAGATAAAGCAATATTGGCTCTTAGAGTAATTTCAAGTGGTATGGATTTTTTCAATAATAGTGATGAGTCAACTTACATTTGCAAATAGTAACAAGTGATGATTATTTTTATTAACAACTAAGTTAGGGTAACTTTTGACACTTTTAAAAACTAATATAATAATCAAAATTAAATGTTCTTAACTAATATAATAATCAAAACTAAAATTTGAAAAAAAATAGATTTCTATTACACTCATATATAGAGAGAGAGGGAGAGAGGGAGAGAGAGAGAGATAGAGATAGTGTTTATCTTAGTTTATTATTTAGGAGATTGTTACTTAGTTGGATTTGAGAAGATTGGTTCACTAAGTTTGCTCTTATTTTGGTGTGTAATTGAGATATTCTCTCAACTAGGTGATTATGTGATCAACGCAATTTGCTTATTTAAAACAATGTTTCATATATTTATATGTATCATTTCATTTCTTCAATTGAGCATTCAACCCATCCTTGTGTGTAATAATCTCTCCTCTCCGGTTTTAATATGATATCATAGCAGCGTAAATCCCTCACTGGAGAGCCCAGGGACATGTAGAAAGTACAGTAATGATTTTGTGTGACCACGTTTGTTCATGAGAGTATGTAGCCAAGGCCATTACAGGTGCAAAAAACCCTACAATTAGGCGACGCATGGAAATACCATTTTCTGTGTGTTGCAAGCTCACTTCAGTTTCCCCAATGGGGTACTTGGATGTATTGTTCAAAAGAAAATAGGCTTGAACTAGTTCATACCTGCATTGGAAAATAAGAGAGTAGGATCATCCAGAAGAATGAATGCACTGGATTTCCATTTTGTGTGATCCTTTGACTCAAAAAAGTCTTTCAAGTGCCTGTGGATTTCTAGTTGTCCTGCTAGTACCTAAGAGAGAAGCCATGACATAAGGAAATTCACATTGTTAGCATGGGCATGGTGAATGACAAAGGAGATATGTGGGGTCAAGTCATAATAGAGGGGGTAGAATTAGTAGTCTTCAAGGACAAAAATACATGGAGAATGGTAACATGAGTGTCTCCATCATCTATGGAACATGATTCACTAGGCTTGCCACATTTCCAACCCTAATGGCAAGGAATTAGGTGTGGGGACCTCAAATATTTGATGTTTTGTGTTCAACTTAACCATTGAGACTATGATTTGAAGTATATTCACCTCGATTGGAAATTTGGAATGAACAGTTTGAATATTAGAGAGGTGTATGTCATGGATTGAGAAGAGAAGCGTCGTTGCGCAAGACGTTAAGAGAAGGAAAATATAATACTAAATCGCACATGGAAATTGTGAATGATGCTACCAGAACGGAGGCATACACAAAAACAAGGCACATGTGACAAGTTGGTCTCAACTACGCATATGCTATTGAAGCCACACTTGAGAAATGATCGACGATTGTGCAATAGTGCATGATGTTATGGCGTCGTTGTCAACAACTTTGAAGTCATGGAAAGAGAGGAGCCCTAATAGCGGAGGAGCGTTGTTGAGCTATTCACAAGAATCAATCACTTGGTTGAACTCTTATCGTCGTGGAGGTCGTTTTTGTATGTCATGTCAAAGGCCATGATGTCCAGACTTCCATAGAAGGAGACCTGTGATGATCGATACTCCACCAATGGTGATATTTGAAATCTATGTTCATGAAAAGTAAGAGCAAGCCGACTATTGCTTCACTAACTCGGGTCCACAAAATCAAATCAAAACGTTACTAGTTTCTTGGTTGTCTTTGTGGAATTGAAACATGTTCTTGATAGTGTTTGGCGTTTTGTAACACATGCATATTGAGCCTAGTCAAATCAATGTGTGAGCGCAAAGTTGAACTAGAATCAACTACTCTAACAATTTGTACGTGGAGATTCCAAGCATGGAGATGGCTAGTATGTGAACGACTCTATACAAGAAAGAAGACCAAAGACGCTTCATGGTTGATGAAAATGTTAAAGTGTAGGTCAGTTGAAGAGGGAAAGCAGAAGTGATGGTGGTGAGATCATAGTTTGTAATGTTGAAACATGTCAACCAATTTTCCATACTGATCATATTTCTTAAGTTTCGGTATTTTGCAGTTAGTTGAACCAAATCAACTAAAAACAGAATATGCATGTGTGCACACTAAAGTGATCAGTTTGTGTAATTGTTTGATCAGTTTTTGATCAGTTTGTGTAACTGTGTGATACATGTTATATATCTATGCATACTCATAGAGGAAAATGCAGGAAGTGTCTGAGGTTTGTAATCCTATGTTTGGATGTTGTAATTCTCCTTTGATCAATAAGAATACCCATTATCATTTCCCCATGGATGTTTCCCTTTAAATGGTTTTACCACGTAAATCATTGTGTTCATTGTGTGATTGATTATTGTTGGTTTTATTTATTTTCCACTGAATCTTGTTGTGTTATGCTTCAACTTCCCAACAAGTATTATCAAAGAAAAGGTGTTTGGTCTGTGGAAAGAAGAAGAGGAGCAAAGCCACCCCATAGAGGTTTTTTCTAAAATCCAAGGAGAGTAGTGGGTTGCTTTGGTTGCACGCAGAACTGTGTGTTCTCCCCCATGCATAAGACAGAAATCCTTCGTGAGTTAGGAAGAGTTGTTCCTGGTGGAAGAGGCGGATAAAAGTGTGTATAGGCGTTTCCATCATTCCCCCGTTCCAACCGACACATAGATAGAGCTAGTCCAAATGTTTGTAGAGAAGACTGTGAGGTGTGAAGGTCGACGAGGGTTTGTGAAGGGCCGACTGACTGCAGAGGAGGTCGTAAGGTAGAGTTTGATGAGGTTTTTTTTGTGTCGATTCGAAGTCGAGTAGGCCCTGAGGTGAAGACCCTAGGATCTCATGCTCATGCTGGAGGTAGCTTTCGAAATGAGAAGACAGACGTTTTTTGGTAAAGAGGATAAGATATCGCTCTGTGAACTCTTGTGAAGGCCGCCAATATTAAGTGAAACCCCATGAGTTGGAAACTTTATTATGCACATGGAGAATCACCCTTGGTAAACTTTATAAAGGATGGCTTGTATAAATAAATCAGTGGAGATATATTTTATAAAGGATCATTTTTTATATGGGTGGATATCTTTGTTTAAGAGGTGGAATTCTTTTGTTTTGGTAAAAGGTTTTGAATATTAAATATATTTTTTTAAACCTTTTAAATAATGTTTAAGGGTTCAACCTTGAATAATAATAAAAAAATTCCATAAGAAAGAGCTTAGTGATATAAGCTCTAGTTTTTGGGTGGTTTTGTGCTAAAGGAAAAAGTGCAGAGTTCAAAGTTTGAGGTGGACAAATTCAACAACAAAAATAACTTTGAGTTATGGAACCTCAAGATGGGGGATCTGCTCGTACAACAAGGAAACAACAAGATCGGTGATGGTTCAGTCACCGTGAAAGAAAAAAAATGTATTTACCTTGGAGTTATAAAAATTATTGATTGCATGTAAATGGGCATACGTCTGTAAGACCTGGATAGGCATATGTACCCCTAGTTTTTTTTTTTTGTTTTTTTTTCACCCGAAAAAAAATTGCTCCTTGATATTCATAGATGAATCAAAGTGAGCATTGCTTGTACAATCATAAAAAATATCAAAAGATATTCCAAAACTCGTGAAAATTGCAGTCACAAAAAACTAGTCCTCATCTACAATCACTACTTCAAGATCGACAGTCTAGCACAAGGTTAAAAAATACAACAAATATTTAATCAGCCCCAGACTCCACATTACAAGATTTAATACAAGAAAAGGTCTCCCTGGGAGACCATCCTATTATCTAAAAATTCCATGACAAAAAAATATCTTCCAAAGAACCTAAGGCCTACTTAGATAACCTATCAACAATCTCATTATGATCCCTGAATATATGTTGGAACGAGATAAAATCATAAAAAGAGAAGAGATCTCGAGATCTGTCACACCATGATTGAAGAGCAACCAGTTTGATCAGAAAATTCAGATTTTCCCATTCCACAATAACCATTGAATCACCCAGAACCTGTAGATGATGAAGCCCCAAAATATTTGAAAATCTAATTAGCATCCATAGAGCTAATAATTATGCTATGGTTTTTGTTGCACATCCACTACCCATCCTTAACAAGAAAATATGCTTGTTGACAGCTTTAAAACAACTCCTCCCCCACAATTCTGACTTTGTGAAGCCCCATCAAAAAACCCTATAACAATATCATTTAGCAAAATTGTCATCTTAATCCTCTTGTACTTTAAAACCTGATTCTTTTCAACGTGCTCCCAGTACATTTTTAGAATTTTGGAAATAGACAGGTTAATGTTAATTGGATAGCCTTGAAAAAGATAATCATTTCACATTGTCTATATGTTCCAACAAATAGAAGCTGGCAAATTTTTAAAAGATAAAGCCTTAGATTGCCAAGAAAACAAACTCTGATCCAAAGAGCGATTTCCCCAAGAATATGGGAAATGAAGAACCTGTTTTAGAGAATTCCAAATCAAAGTCAAAACCCTACAGGAAACAAATAAATGATCCATTGATTCTTCGGCATTGAAGAAAAAGATACAAATTCTTGGGCCCATCTTTCCTCTCCTCATAAGATTATTCCATGTCAAAAATTTGTTTTCCAACGCAAGCCACATAAAACATCGAATCTTAATCAAAACTTTCCATTTCTAGATATGCTTATACCACCATTTTTTAGAGCCCGAATAGAAACAAGAAACAATAGCATCATATATATACTTTGCAGACACCTGACCTGAAGGATGCCAAGACCATATAGTTTTATCTGGAGAGTTTCTCGAAGATATACCTGCATGTCTAAGACCATTGATAAACTTTGTCCATTCCAACGCTAAATTACCATCAAGTTGTAGATCATATGCATTTAACCACATTGGAGAATAAGAAAGAGAATAAACCTTTTGAATATGACCCAATGTAAGAGTACCTTTAGCTGCAACGATGGATCTCAGCTCTTCTGTAAGAAAAAATGAACTTTCACCACCAACAAAGGGATCTATCCCAAGTCTGATATTTATTCCATTACCCACTTCCCAACTTATCTAGTTACCAATCCAGCTCAAATGTTTAGCAAACCCTCTCTAGATAATCAAAGCGTTGAATCTCACTTTCATTTTCTTCCTACACCAATCCTCAACTGTAGCATTTTTTATATATTTTTCTCTAGGGACTTCACTCCATAAGTTGCTATCAAACAATCCTTGCCAAAAGTTTTTAAAAGGAGGGAAATGTTAAACTAGGAGAGATTCTTTATGCCCCAACCCCCCATTTCTTTGAAAAAGATAATTTTTCCCAAACCACCAAATGATATTTTTCTTTTTACAGAGAACCAGTAAACATATATGTTAACCAACACAAACTTTATAAGAGTCAATCTACCTCCAAGAGAGAGCCACCTATAACACCAGTGGTTAATTCTAAAGTCAATTTTTTTAACCAACTAATACTAATCCTTTACTCTGTAGCAATTTGGTTTATACCACCATCCAACACATCCACCGAGAAAGGGCTAGACATAAATCACATGCTATGTACACAAAATCTTAAAATAAGATTTATAGATATTTTGCTTCTATTTTCAAACCCTTTTGACTAACCCATATAATACAGTGGGCTCCACGACCTCGAAATCTGACCAAGTTACTATTGTACTCAAGTCACTATTATTTACATAATTCGCGTGATGGTTACTTCAAGACTTTTGAGTGTTGCCCGCGTACTATTCTTTGCCTAATTCGCGTGATGGTACTTTAATACTTTGAGTGCTGCTGGCGTGGGGACTTGGAAAACTGTACTTTTCGCACATAGACGCTGCCACGCAGGTGTTTGCGAAAGGCCAGAAATAAGCAGTTTACTATGTAGCATTTAATGTTGCGGTCAGTGATATATACAATGTTATATGTAGTTAAAAAGTTATATAATTATATATAATATTAATTTATTTAATGTATTATGAATAAATTATATATAAATTTTAAAATAATAATATTAAAAAAAAATTACAGGTAGCTAAAAAGTTATATGATTATATATAATATTATTTTATTTAATATATTATAAGAAATTATAAAATTATAAGTAGTTAAAAAGTTGCATAATTATATATAAAATTATTTTATTTATTATATTATAAGAAATTATATATAAATTTTAAAATAATAATAAATTTAATATATTTTAGAACAATAATAAATAATTAATTGTTATTAAAAAAATTCTGTTATTAAATGAATTAAAAAAACTATCCAATCTATCATAAAATTTCATAAAATACTATCATAAAATTTCAAACTTCACTGTACATACTAACATTAATATAAATATATTTAATATGACATTAACATAAATATTTTTGAGAGAAATCAATCAACATATCACAAATCAATCAATTATTTATAGTGATAAACGATTGGTCTACGAAAACTCTATTTATAATAATAATAATAATCTATTTTTAAGGTCACGAACATCAAATCGATGTATGAGACCCCCTTGTTTGTGGGACAAGGGACCCCCCTCTGCCCCCTCTAGATTTACATTCATATAAATCAGCATCCATCACCACTTAAAATAATAAAATAAGATATAAATTGATTATAAAAATTAAAATAAGATGAAATTGATTTTCCATTTTTACATAAGGTATACATATACATGGTTAAGAGTTAGGTTTTTTTTGGTAGGTAAGGATATAGGTTAACCATCCAAAACTCAGAGGTATCTGACAGAAGTGAAAGTCTACCCACTTTCCTTGAATAAGGATGAAAAGTCAACCTACATTGACTAATAGCAACTAGTAATAATTGTACCCACTACACAGTGAGTTATGATTAGTTTTCCCACCCTAATAAAAAAAAAGGTACACATTGTGTCTATCCAATCTTGTTTGATTATTTCCAAGACATAACATCCCATTGATAATATTTTAAGTTTTTACATTGCAATATTTTGAAAGAATACAAATTAGACAGAAAATTCCCTTTTTTCCCTAAAAGAATGACCATTCTACATGTGAAATTTTGCTTTTGCATACACAACTGCAGGCATTAGTGATTTTTTCTTCTTCAAGTCGCCAAAATCATCACTATTCTGTTTGTTAAAAGTTGAACCCAATGAAACTTGATCAGCACAAGAATATCGATGCTGACATATCTAGAAGTGAAATGATCCATGTGGATATTGGTGGCCACCCACCTATTCCAACTAACTCATCTTGATAGTTTTTTAGTTCAGCACATTTCTCTGTAATGATGTCATTTCTTTGTATTTGTGGGTTATGCACTTCTGGGGTTGTCTTGAAGCCCTACACAACATCCAGGTGGGATAGTGGTGGTCGTCCACCTATTCCAAGTGGATTATTTTGAAGTTTTCATATCAGTACATCTTTATGTACTTCTAGGGT
>ML778604.1:825156-853818 GCA_009831015.1 Picea engelmannii | reverse complement strand
ACATTCATTGGTGTTGTGCCAAGAGATTTTGTGGAAATCACACCATTTTTCAGTGTCCTTCTTCGTCTTTTCGTGACCCTTCTTTTCTTATGGCTTGGATTGGTTTTCAGGAGATTGTTTGTTAGGTCTGTCTTTATCATACTTTGGTTGTTGCGGATATGCGGGCCCATACTCCTGTTTGTTCTGGTGCTTAAATTTATGCTCAATTTTAACAACATATCGATAAGTAGCATCGAGTGATGAGATGTCCAGAAAATCCTTTTTAGTTTGGATGTATTTGTGTAGAGCCCCACAATATTTCAAAACCAAATTTCGTTCAGAGTCTTTGATACCCATCTTGGTGCAAAAGGTATGGAAGGTATTGGTGAACTCTGAAACTACTTGGACCCTCTCTTGCTGCAGTGTGGTCCATCTCATGTACTATTCCTCATAGTTGCCAATAGGGTAATATTGTTCCTTTACCACATCCACAAAAAAATCCTAAGTGGGTTCGACCCCATATATTCTAGACTCCTCCATGGAAATTTTATCCCATTAAGTTTCCCACCAATGTTTGACATGGGGGAGAGCCTTAAGGAGTGCGAAGGTGATCTTTTCCCTATTAGAGAAATTATGAACAGAGAAATAACCTTCTAGCATATTTAACCATTTTTCTAGAGCATCCACATCTATCTTCCCTTCAAATATGGGAATATCAAAATTAACTTGTACCTTGAAAGGCGAGGTGTCTCCAAAGTGGTCACTTGATGAAGACGCACCTATTTTTATTGGCAGGCATTGAAGGATGTGGGAAATATTCTCCATCATTTTTTTCCTCTGTCACGTGAGAGCTTTCTCAAGCAACAGATTAATAGAATCGTCTGCTCTGTCATTTTTTTTCTTCTTCCATGGAGGGTTTCTTGGGTGTGTGAGAGAAATTTTCCTCAAGAGAGACAAGCTCGAGACCCAACTTTCTATACTCAGACATCGTCGGAGACATGCACTGAAAAACGATCAAGAGCAGCTTGCTCTGATACCAAATACAGAGTGAAAGACTCACTAGAATGGTGGCAGCTTATCTCTGAGAAGAGATGTGTCCTCTACTCGGATTCGCAAGAAGATGGTCTTACAATGAGGCTCCAAAGGCCTTTTTATCATAAAGAAAATTCAAAACCCTGACCCCAGACGATGAAAATCCAACAGTTTTGTGGACCCCATTTTGGGTAGTTTGGTGTATCAACCTCCCAGGGGCGTAACTTTGGCATACGATCTCCATTTGGGGCACACGATAGCTCATTGGAAAGGTATCACTGAGTATATTCATTTTTGGGTCTCAATCAGATATTTTGGCTATCATTGAGGAGCTCAATCCTGAAAAACCTTCATTTAGGCCCTTAAAATGGCCCCGAAAGTTTAAGAACCGAAAAACTGCTAAAAATAGTAAGTTGCCAAAAAAATGTTTTGATCTCGTTGGAATAGGTGGGTAGCCACCGATATCCACCTGGATCAATCAATCCCTTCAAAGATGAGGTATTGTGTGATATTGCTCCCCTTGAAGTTTGTGATGTTCTTTTAGGCCAACCATATTTGTGGAAGCGACATGTTGTGTATGAGTCTAGACCCCATAGTGTTATTATTACTTTAGGTAGATAATTGTACAGAATACCAAAGGTACCACTGCCTACCACTATTTATTTAATCTCTGCTAATAAATGCAGTAAGGTCATTTCACAAACCAGAAAGTTCGTCTTCTTTGTGATCCATGCTCACAGTAAGTAGAAGGTTGCCGCCAAATCCATGACCTCTACACAGAGCCTCTCTTTGTAGTAGCAGCAAGTGGACAGGATTTTGGAAGAGTACATAGACATCTTCTTCTCACCCATCCAACCCAAATCCTGCCCTTGCGGAAGCTTGATTGTACTAGTGAAGAAGAAAGATAGGACCTGGTGGTTCTACAATGATTACAAAGCATTAAACAAAATCACAGTCAGGAACCAATACCCAATTCTCCGAATTGATGAACTTCTTGACCAACTCAAGGGGGGAAAAGTTCTTCAACAATATTGACCTAAATTCTGGCTACCACCAGGTTCCCATCAAACCGACTGATGTATGGAAGACATTTTTCAAATCTAAAGAAGGTCTCTTCAAATGGCTAGTCATGCCCTTTGTCTTAACAAATGCACCAACAACTTTCATGATATTGATGGATGATGTATTGAGACCCTTCACCAACTCTTTTTTGGTGGTATATCTGGATGACATCCTCATCTTCAACAGAACTTGGAAGGAGCACATGCATCATATTCTACAGGTTTTGAGCACTCTGCGACAACACAAGCTATATGCCAACTTGGAAAAATTCTCCTTTGGCGCGAATAGGGTCCAATACTTGGGCTACATTGTTGATGAGCATGGGGTACATGTGGATCTATCTAATATCCAAGTCATATGTGACTGGCTAGCCCCGACTACACTAAACAAGCTTTGGAGCTTCTTGGGACTTTCCAACTTCTATCGAAGGTTTGTGTTGGGATTCTCCCATATTGCATGGGCCCTCAGCCAAGTAACCAAGGGTAGTGGCAATGCAAAGTTAACATCAAGGAAGGCACACCAATAAGCATTTGATGATCTGAAGCATCTCTTGTGCTTAGCTCCAGTATTCTTCTTACCTGATCTACAACAACCATTCGAGATTGAGATTGATGCCTCTGAATATGTTGTAGGCACAGTTCTCACTCAGCACGGTCATCTAGTAGCATACCATAGTGAGACACTCTCAGATACCGTCTAAAAATACCCCACGTATGAAAAGGAAATGCATTCCATTCTGCAAGCTTGTCGTCAATGGAAACATTACATTCTAGGAAAGGAGACAATCATCCACATTGATCACAAGCCTTTGTAGCTCATACAGACATAGGGGAAGTTGTAGAACAACCTCCATCAAAAGTGGTCCACATACCTACAACAATTCCATCTCAACATCAAGTATAAGACATGGATCACAAATCGTGTCGCTAAATTCCTCAGTCGACCTCCCATTGTTGCACTCACCATCGTGCTCCATTCCTATGGGAATGAGGCATCTAAGTGGCCCCAACTTTATCAATGTGACCCTAACTTGGCCACCACCTATAAAATCTTGGGTACAGGCATGTATGTCACCTATTTTCACATTCGAGATGGACTGGTATGCCATCTGGGTCACCTCTGTGTTCCTGCAAGCAAAGATGATTTGGGAGGCTCACTACAGTCGGATGACAGGAAATTTTGGAGTCAAAACAACTGTGGTCGTTCTACAAAAATATTTTTATTGTCCAAAACTTCAACAGGATGTCAGCAAGTATATTAGATCTTGCATTGGTTGTACCATTTCCAAGCAAGCCATCAAGAAGCAAGTCTTATACACCCCTCTTCCTACTCCCAAGAGGACTTAGGAATCCATCTCGATGGATTACATGTCTAGCCTTTCTTCCACCAAGAAAGGCAATGATTGTTTATTTTTGGTGTTTGATCAATTTTCAAAGATGGCCATTCTCACAACCTGCAAGAAGAGCATCACAATAGCAGATACTTCCAAGCTCTTCTTCGAATGGTTGTGGTTCCATTTTGGAATACCACGGACCATCATCTCATATCAGAAAAGCGGGTTCCTCAACACATTTTGGTAGAGTCTCTGGTCACTATTGGACACCAAGCTCACGAAATCCACTTCTTTCCACCCCCAAACCGATGGAAAAACAAAGGTCGCCAATCAGATGATTGTGCACATCCCACACATGTATAACTCTAAGAATCTATGTACATGGGATGAGATCATTCCCTATATTCAACACAACTAAAACAGGGATCTCCATATCTCTATCGGCCATAGCCCATTTCAAGTGGGGCTGGGATTCCAACCCTTGGGTCCCATTGATGTTGCACTACCTCTTGCAACCAAACAAGCATAATCTTCCCATGTTTAGTTTGAGGCTGAAAAATCCACCAAATTCATTGAGTGGATTCAACACTTCCGCCAACAGGTCCATGAGATTTTGTAGAAAGCCAATGCTAAGTACAAGCAGCCCCATGATCAACACCGGGTACCGCATCGATTTCAGGTGAGAGACAAGGTCTGATTACATTTTCATAAAGAGCACCTAACAAGGCCCCATCAGAAGTTATGTCCACTTTGCTATGGGCCTTACACTATCACCAAGGTTGTGGGTGACAATGATTTTGAGGTCAACACTCCACCCTTCCTTGGCTTGCACCCAATGTTCAATGTGGACCTCCTTCAGCCATATTTTCCATCATTATTAGAAACCTCAGAGATCATAAAACAATTGACACCAACATAGCTCAACCCTGACTGCATTGAATAAGCATCCACTGATTAGATAGTGGACACACAGGTTAAGGGCACTCGCGAGCAAATGATCCAACTTTATTGAGTTCTCAAGGCAGGGCAGCTTTTGCACCAAGGCAAGTGGCTCACCCGAGGCAAAATTCAACAGAAATTTCCTCACCTGATGGGGGCACTCAATGAAATGGAGACCATTGCTTCCTAAGGGAAGAGGACTAATCCCGGTGGATATTGGTGGCCACCCACCTACTCCAACTGGATCATCTTAACAATTTTTTAGTTCAACATGTTTCTCTGTAAAGATGACATTTCTTTGTAATTGTGGGTTCTACACTTTTGTGGCCTTCTTGGAGCCCTACAAAGCATCTAGGTGGATATTTGTGGCCGCCCACCTATTCCAACTGGATTATTTTGGAATTTTTCATAGCAATACATATTTTTGTACTTCGAGGGTTGTTTTGGGGCCCTAAACAATGTTTTTTTTTGGATTGCCACAATCAAACAATGGATAGAGTTAGATTTTGATGACATAATGTGTGTTTATCAAAAATACCTTTCCAACGGGCTATCACACACCTAAAATAGAGGTCATATGCAAAAGTTACAACCTTGGGAAGTTGAGGTACCAACTTACCCATCAGGGCCCACATAACTTTTGGTGTTTCATTTCCTAGGGTTAGGTTTTTGGATGTCTAGGGTTTTGGCATTCATGAGTAATGTTAAAAAGGCCTCTGGAGCCTCATTTTAATAATTATGCTCAGACGAATGCGCGTAGTAGCCACATCTCTTCTTAGAGATAACTACCATCGTTCAAGAAAGTTGTTTCAGTTCTGCAGTTTTACAGTTTCAATCTATTTTCTTTATTCAATAGAAGTTATTGTTCATTGGATATATTTTGTTGTTCTCCGCATATGTGTTATTGTATTCAATTTGTTATTCATTTTTTTCCACTCCTAAATCCGGATCATGAAACTACCTCTCAAAAATTTGATAAGTTTATCATTCATGTAGCTTACTTTGTTGAATGCAATCTCACATGAAATAAGGTCCTTTTTGAGAGTTAATAACTTGGTTTAAGCTTAGAATATGAAGCAATCCAGACCCATTGTAAGAGTGGCTAATGCCCTAGAGGGATCTAGAGGGATAAACTTGATGCCAATGGGAGTGAGATTTTCAAAGAATACAAAATCAATCTTTGATAGAGAGAGAATTTAAAGTCAATGGAATCATTTTGAGAAGCAATAATTTCTAAGTTTATGCCAAACAATAACATTTTCAAATGGTGCAACTCCATTTTATACCGACCATTTAACAATAGAAGTACAAAGGCCCTTAAAATTTCATAATTTACACATGCTTCTCTGTTGAAGTTATAGGACACAGATTCATGGGAATGTCCATGTTCAAATGGTAAAAGTGTAAACAATTTCGCAGAAGTAGAAGAACACAGAAGAGAAAAAAATATTGATATGAAAGCTACCAGAATTAAATGAGGTATTCCTTGGTTTCACTTCTTGTAAAAAATAATACTTTCTCTTGAGGAAACCAGTGAAAAATCTAATTTGATTCGAATTGAAATATTAGTTACCATTGTTTTTTAAAGGAAAACATAAATTCCAGTGGCTATAGTATTTTCCAACGTCTTTCCTCTGCTATTCTCATTCATTGTTCGACAAGTAAAAAAAAATAAGAAACACATAAAATTAGGATTAACAGATAAATGTTCAATTAACACATTGTATGGTCACCGTTAAACACACAGGATATAATTTTAAACATTTAATAATATTTTGAAACTAACTCAACCATTAGTGATTAATCCCTGAATACACTCCATGAGGAAATTGACATCCTTGGTGATAGTTTAAGAGCAAGTTGTTTCAATTCTTGGTGTAAACTATATGTCATCTCAATATATCTTTCCCAATACCAGACTTGGTCTTCATGATCTATTCAATGCGCTTCTTAGGTCTTACCAAACTGTAGAGTCAGTTACAGTTATTAATAATAATTGGTTGTATTGGAAAATGGGAAAATGGACATTAACAAGAAACATTAATGTGGCAATTTTTAAAAGATCATTAACACCCTCTAAGAAAAACATGGAAACATAAAAAAAAAAATCGCAACAACAGAGCCTTATTAGATACCCAAGTACAAAATAGACTCTCACAAACTAAGAAAAGGAGAAAAACCCATAGGAAAAAAACCCTCTCCAAAAGAGAGAAAAATGCAAGTGTTGAAAAGGGCATTGGAGTTGAAATTGAAGATCTCATAATTATGCATTGAATGTAAATATTAGGAGAACTGCAGAGGCTGAAAGCTCCAATCAAGAAGTATGACCAAAACTTTGAAGAGGAGAACCAAGTAACCTCAATGAATGTGGTTGAATTCTAAAGCAGAAGAGGTTTGGATGTAAAGGCACGAGAATGGAAAACACCGACAACCACCACATAAATGATTTAGAAAAATAGATGTTCTTGAGGAAGCAGAACATTTAAGCTTCGAACAAAAGCAACCATAATCAACCATCAAAAGACAAATGAAGCCTACAGAAAATGAAACGTCCAAACAGAAAGTATAACCAAAACTTTAAAGAGGGTCGGGTAACCTCACATTGTCAACACAATCAAATATCAATGTAGAAATCCAAACAAAAAATTTCAAACTTCTCAAGCAAAGAGACCGATCCTATGAGATGAGTCTTGACTCAAAACCCTGACCGGGTACTCGTGTACAATAAAAAAAAAACATCATAAAATGAGTGTCTTATGGATGCCAATCCATCTCACCAGATTGCATGGGTTGCTAGTCACTACAACCACCAAGTCAAATAGGAATATGTGCTCGATATGAGGTTCACTCTTAAAAAATAGTTGATGTCAAACAAAACAATGATGCATAAAGAATCACCTGAGGAAGCATTGCACACCATCCCCCACAATTATGAACTAGGTGGATGTAGATGATGACAATGGATGTCATGGAGGATGAAAAAAGTATGGAGGTAATAGTTGAAGGTGATGAGGATGTTGAACAACAATGCAATAAACACTCCAAAGTGGCTAGATCCAAGTACTACAAAACAAACCTAATCATGGAGGTAAACACTTGGTGACATTCTAAGAATATTTTCACAAGTAGCAAAAAATCCACTACCCAAGGTGCAAAAAGAGAGATATAAAAAATAAAGGTCATCATGGAAAACAATAATCGATATGGTTCCCTAAAAACAAGGCCATGATCGGTACCCATATACAAGTGAGGAATCAATTCTTTTAATTTATCCAGCCTATAAGAAAAAAAAAATCTCAAAAAGACAACAAATGTGACATGCAACCAACCATTGGAAAGACAACAAAATGCTCTTCTCAATGCCTCAAAAACAAAACTGGAAGCTTCATTGAATAATTATGTCAAAAACACTACCAATAACCTCCAAAATACTATTAATTGACAAAAACATTATGACATGAACCTCCAAAAAAACAAAAAATCCTTCACATGAAAAGTCAAGGGAATAGATCCTTGGTCTCATCATTAATACACAACCAATGAACCAATTATTTTAAGTGTAAATATCAAGGCTCACCAAACAGGCCAACGTTTAAAGCTTGAAACTCTTACAAGACACAAATCTCGAGCAGGGAAAGGTAAAAAAAATTGATCTCGAAGATGAATCACATCGGTAGAAGAAAACCATCACTCCTAAAACTCGCAAACATAGATGAATGAAGCTTCAAATTTACACAATGGAATTAAATATGAATGTCTTTCGGTTGGGAACATTTATGATCCACCACTTCTTCCTCCTTTGCCTCGATTGGTAAATCTGCAACACCAAGAGTCAAGTATGAACTTTGATGGTCACATAGAGGGGCTTCACGAGCAGTAAAAAGATTTCATCGGCATGGGCAGAGACGAAGGGGATCACTAGGGTGAGGAGTTCTTCGTTGAACACTAGGATGTACCCTAACCCCAACAACGAGATCCTGAAAAAATCCATGAACTCGCAGGCCACATAGTTGTTGATCCCCATATTGATGAAGCCACGGGCGAAGGAGAAGGTGAACAGATAAGACATGGAATGTGGTGACTAAATATTGCATGTAGAGGAGGCGAGTCCACATGAAAAACAATGAAATAATGCCACAATAAAGGGAAATAAAGGCATGAAAAACATATCAAAATGCATCTAGCAATTAATTGGTAGCAGGGTATAAATTTTTGTATTTATTTTTTCAGATTATTTAAATATTATGTATTATATATGTTTTTGTTAATTTTTGTCATGAAATTAGTACAAAACCAATGATGTTAAATTTTTATAAAAATGCACATCATCCTAAAAACAATCAATCAATTCTATTAAGTAATGAGCAATTTAAATTGGATGTAGCAAATCCATCAATTCAATTCTTTTAAGCAATGAACAATTTAAATTGGGTGTATCAAATCCATTCAATTAATAAGGGAAAGCAAACCTTGTGGTTTTATAGACTTATATTTGCACAAAAGAAAAACAAATTAATTGAGACCTTTTAGAATAAGAAAAGAGACAAACTAAGTTCATTGATATAATATGTCCTTATAAAACCAAAATTTTCAAGACCTTTGTAGAGTCACAATTTGTGTTTAAACAACAAAGCATGAGAATGATCATTTCAAAAAACATCAACTGCAATTGCAATTTTATACCAAATATACATGAGCCTTACCTATTTTAATTGGGAAATGAATTTGGGCAATTGCATGTGGAAATTGGACAATATTCTTGAATCCTAATATTTTCTTCTTAGCGTTCAGTTTTCAACCTATGGGATTGCAAATGCGATGGAAATGGGTTTTTTCCAATGTGCCCAAAGACCCATTGTGGGTGGAGACTCAATCTATGTGGTGGGAATGGGATTTATAACCCCCAACCTAGGTGGATGTAATGTCCATCTAAAAGAAGAAGAACATGGGTGTCTCACTTTCACTAGCAGATCAATCTCATCAACTTGTAGATATATGCACAAGGAACCTATTTGTTATTTTCCAGATATGCACTTTTGAATTTCAATCCAAGAGAACACTATTATAAATGTACACATAGATTTATAGATAAACGCACTCTAAACCATAAAATGAGGTTTCCAAGGAGATGAAGGGGTTGCAAAATGCATTGGTATCCATTCAAGCACATTTCTTGGTCAATATTTACATCATTTGATTTTATATAATCTTAGTGCTCAAATAGTCATGACAAACCCATGAGATCAATCTCATCAACTCATATATATATGCATGAGAAATCTATATAGTATATGCCAGATATGCACTTCTGAATTTCGATCCAAGTGAATATTGTTATAATAGTACATTGATCCAGATTATATTGAGAAAAACATCAAAGAAAATATATAACAAGGAAACACACATATATATTACAAGAAACATAGTAATACAATTAAACTCATATTCCATTAATGATTGTCTTAATTACAAAACATTGTAAAATGAAAAGCACACAAGATAGCTAGAATGGTGGTAGATTATCTTTGAAGATAGAGATGTAAAGACTACGCTCATTCTCTAGAAGTTGATTAAAAATAGGAATAAAAGGAATTTTAACATAAAGCATCAATTAGAAAACCCTAAATATCCAAAATCTAATCCAAGAAGATGAAACACCAAAAGGTTTGTGGGCCCCGATGTGGTTAGTTGATACATCAACTTCCCCGGGGAACAAATTTTGCATACGATCTTTGTTTGGGGCGCTCAGTACCCTGTTGGAAAGGTATAAATGAGGAGTACACATTTCATTCATCCTAGTATCTATATTTTACTACATGTTAGGCATGGCCGAGCCAACAAAAACATCATTTAGGGCCTCAAAACGGCCTCAAAAATTTGGGACCCAAAAAATCATAGAAAAATTGCCAAGATGTGGAACCATTCTGAATTAGTGGAATAGGTGGGTGGCCACCAATATCCACCTGGCTCATTCATCCCCCCTTAGGAATCAATGGTCCCCATTGTGTCAAGTTCCTCTATCAGATGGGAAAAATTCTGTTGAATCTGACTACTGATTAGCCACTTTCCCTGGTGAAGAAGTTTCTTTGCTTTGATGACCTGATAGAGTTGAATTTTCTGTTGGAGGGTGATATTCATCTTGGTGTCCATGATCTGATCAATTGTCACCTTTTTCAATGCAGTTAGGATTAAGTTATGTAGGGGCCAATTGCTCAGCTGCATCTGAAGTGTCCAGGAGACATGGAAAATGTGGTTTAAGCAGTTCCACATTAAATATCGGGTGCAAGCCAAGGAAAGGGGTAATACTTAATTCAAATAGTTCTCACACACAACCTTGGTGATGGTGTAAGGCCCATATCGGAGTGGGAAAAACTTCCAATGGGGTCCTATGAGGTGCTCTTTCTACAAATGCAGCTATACCTTATCTCCCACCTTAAACTCGTGTGGTACTCAATGTTGATCGTGGCGCTGCTTGTACTTGGCGTTGAATTTCTGCAAAATTTCATGAACTTGTTGTTGAGTGTGTTGGATTCTCTTAACAAATTTGGTTACTCGATCAACCTCTTCTTGAGCATGGGAGCACTCTTCATTTGCAACCGCAATGGGTGGAGCTACATCAATGGGGGCCAATGGTTGGAACCCCAAGCACACTAAAATGGGTTGTGGCCAATAGAGTTGTGGAGGGATCTGTTATAGCTATGTTGAAAGTGAGGAAAGATCTCATCTTGTGTGCATGAATGTTTGGAATTGTACATCCTCGGGATATGGACAATCATCATGTTGACTAACTATGTTTCTCCATCAGTCTGTGGGTGGAAGGCATTTGATTTGGTTAGCTTGGTGTCCATCATCGACCATAGGATGGAGAAAAAAGTAATCAGAAACCTACTATATCTGTAACATCCTGAGCCATCAACCGGCCTGGGAAATGCCACTACTCAGCTCTGACTTAGCTACGATACCAAACTGTAGCATCCCAGACTCTCCATAGAGACCGGGTAATGCTACCACTGTGGAACATTCACATATAAATATATAACATGCATTTTTAATCGAAATAAAACACATAACACAAATTTGTTGCTACCATAGAGATTCAAATATAATATATAGTAATTCATATACGCACGGAATACATGATAACATTCCAGCATCACAGGCATGCATAACATAAAATTAAGCACATAAATTATACTTATCTTTCAACTGGAATAACACCACCAACTGTGTGCAGACATTCCACGAACCTCCCAGCCTTAGACCACACTGCTCATCACTCTCAATAGTAGGTCACCCCCGAGCTAGTACTAATCTCCACTGGTCAAGGGAATCCTAGGTTAGGCAAGGTCAACAGGAAGACACACATTTTATGAGGAAGGATTCTCTCTCAGGAGCCACTTATGCCCACTGCTCATAGACTCTCATTCCCCACATGCCTTTCCCACCCCAAGAGTATGCACCTTCACTGTCACATAGTCCATCGACTGCTTCACCTCCCTTGCCTTGGGCTTCAGTAGCAGGCCGGAGCGGAATTCTCAGAGCTCTATAGCAGCTACAGGACCGCTTCCAGGATAACTCACTTCCACCAGCACACTCTCTCACCTGAAGAGAATTGCTCACATGCATGACAACCTGCCTCTTCAACCACAACCACCTCTCTCACCCAGAAAGAGTGTTGCACATAGGCCTGCCAACCTGCTTCTTCAGCCACAATCACCTCTCTCACCTGGAGAGAGTGTTGCACACAAGCCTGACAACCTGCTTCTTCAGCTCCATTCTAGCACACGGAGAACAACAACAAGGCTCAGCAAGGAACAAGTGACGATGGCAAGCCACACTCATCCAAGGGAGTGCATGGCCGCAACAACCCACATTTATAACACACATGGCATAGACATTTACGTGATGCTCAGGCTTCATAGAAGACATGGGTCGGCTTCATGGGTCTGATTTTCAAAGGTTCGTGGCTTATGCAGAGGTCCAACACAGAGACACATCAGTTTCTCGGGAAGGATTCCAACGAAATTAGGCCAAGTATGGAAGAATGGGCACACCAACCCCAGCACGGTTTGGATCATGGGTTACTGATTCCAAAGGTGCGTGAGGGTATCCAGAGATCAGTTTCCTTTCAAAACAGGATAGACAGTGGATCAAAGAATGGAGGACAAACTTCCAACACGAATTGACTCATCTGTTTTAATTGTATGCACCCAGGTTGACACTTGTCTTCCCGGAGCTGCATGAACTCCATTTTGCATGCGTTCCTTTCCTAGGAACTTGGGTCAACACTTGGTCAATTGACCACCTTAGCCTTTAGAGAAATAATAATAAATTATTATCCCCTTTAGAGGTAAGCCCCTTAGCTTAGCTCCTAGGCCCACACACTTAGCCTCCTCCCTTACCCAACCCTATGGAAAATTAGTCCCCCATCACTCTTTCTTTGTGGTCGGTCTACACGCAACGATGTTTTTATATTAACAAAGTGCATAGTTACATATACAAAATAGGCTCCTTGCCTTTAACACCTAGGCTCTCCGGCCTACTTGCACATAATCTTACCAGCTTACAATTGCTCGACTCACCAGCCTACTAAACATGTTTACAATTTATAAATACAACTGGGGCTTGTCCTTGGGGATATTACAATCCCCTCCCCTTATTTTTGCACTGTCCTCAGTGCAACTCTTTACACAACATCAACAAGATTTCCAAAATATTCAAAAAGATGTGGGTATTATGCCCGCATAGCATCCTCATGCTCCCATGTCACGTCCTCAGGACCGTACCAGGTCCACTGGACCTTTAGAATCCCTATGGCTCGATTCCGTAGTGGTTTTCTCTTTCAGTCCAACATGCGCACCAGATGCACTTGCAAGACGCCTTCCTTTTCTACCTGAATCACATTCCAATCAATAACATGATTAACATCGGGTATATATTTCTTAAGCAATGAAACATGAAACACATTATGTACAGTCATGGATGCAGGTAATGCAAGCATATATGCAATGTATATATATGTATATACAATCAATTCTAATAACATTATAACCTATATACAACATACACAACATACAATAAATAAAGAATTGTACTTATCTTTTGATTTGAGAAGACCTCCATATCAACATGGTCTAGACCAAGGTACCAAACCTCAGCAACACTCCAACCAACGATCTCTCTTCCCCACATGCCTATCCCACCCCAAGAGTGTGCACCTTCACTGTCACACAGTCCATCGGCTATTACACCTCCCTTTCCTTGGGCTTTAGCAACAGGCTGGCTCAAGAAGTCTCAGAGCACCATGGCTCCCGGAGTTCCAACTGCTCTCAAAGGTTTCCAATCAACATCCTCGCCAAGCTACTCTTTGTAGTCAACATTCTAACTTTAATCAACATCATTTCATCTGCATCACCCACGTGCAGTTATCATGAGAAAACATAAAAGAATTCACTTAGGAACTCCAATTAGTTTGAAAGGGAATTCATCTTTTCCCCAAAACATGAAATTCTTTCATAATTCATCTTGGTTGTTGCCATATTATGAATGCAACCATCCTTGTGGTTTTCCCCAGGCACCAAACTGCATACCATTTTCCTGCAAGGCTTCATCTTGCATACTGCCAACAATTGTCAATATTTCCTGTACATTATAATTCCATTGCAATGTGTACAAAATCTTATGCAGTGATCTTAGAATTTCCTACATCTAGCAATTCAATCATAATTACCAAACAATTTAATAAAATAGAATTACTCGTCATTCTATGCATATGCATGTTCACAGTAATATTTGTAAGTTCATTACTTCTTTTTCTGAAGAAGAAAATTTCCTATAGTCAATGCTCATGTGACTACCTGACTTGCAACTTTCCTGTTGCAATGTCTAGAAATTCCTTAAATGTCCTCAACTTCATGATTTCACAACATTTCAGTTGTTAGTAACAATTATTTCCATGCAATAATATATATGCATGTACTTACAAAACTCATTTAACTATCGCTTTTAATGTACAATTCTATCACTTACTATGCATGAGTGCAATTCTCAATGCATACTTGTTCAGTGCACCTTGCATTGAATTACATAATGCTCTTCATCTCAGTCATGTATCCCACCATCCATAAGTTGGAATTCTGGCCAATGTGTTGACACATTCTCCACACATTTCCTATTGTCTTCCCAATTAATTGGATGCCTTCCTTTTTGACCCGAACACTACATCAAGAATATAATTTTTTGGTGTTCATTAGTGTTAGCAAAAAGGTTGTAGTCCAAGTTTTATTTAAAGGTAGGAAGATTTTAGTACATGTGTGGCTCATAACATTTCCATATCCATACCTTTCCATATCCAACTAGATCCTGGTCTCATACATGACTAGCTTACTGGCATTCATTCCTACAACAAGTTATTATCTTTTAATTCTTTGGTTATTACCCCATAACCAAATTAACATGACATTCTACTATGTCAGTGTGTGCATTCAGAAGCTAAAAATATTTGAATTAATACAGGCCTCCATCCTTTACCACATCCAGTGGTATGCATTCAAATAATATAATCACATGATTTTATAAAAATAACTCTGGCTGAGGAAATTCTTACCTAAATTTCCTTTCAACAATTATGCACAAAGAGTAATAAAAACTCATACTTGCATGACTACCATTAATAAATTTTATACTACTTGAATGTTTGATGACAGTAGAAGCTTTCATGCTTCTTTTATCAAACTTATAACCAACACTTCAGCTCTATGTTTCTTCTTTCCTTATGCAATAACATCACCAACAACACTTGCAAACATGCAAGCTTTATTTCCTCTGGCTGACCCAACAAGCCATAACAAACTGGCTGCCACATAAATTGCAACAACTTCTTTCTCCCTATAAAAATTTTCCTTGTTGATCCTAGAAGTCTACAATTCTTCCTCGATTCCTGAATCTTCTTGTGCTCTCACTGTGATCACTGTACATGACTATTTCTACCCTGATCACTTTCAACGCAGTGCCCCTACCTCAGCGGGGTTTGCTGACCTCACGGTCAAAGAATATTTCAAACTTCTGAATCGCATTGACTCTTCGGGCTCGTGATTGAACCCAAAAAAATTATACACAGGTCTCCTTTCCTTTTGTGTGCAGGTCTTGACAGATCCGCGGGCTTATTTCTGCGTGCTTCCAAAACTCCAAGTTTCAAGCGCTAGCCCCTTTTTCATTAGCCCCTTCCTTCATAAGACCCTAGGCTATGACCTCATGGGAAATTGTGATTGCGGTATGGGAAAGAGTGGATTTAGGCCAACCCAACTTTCACCCCACAATTCACCTTTAGCTGCCATGCATCACTTTTTTAAAACCATGGTATAAATTGAGGCCCGCTCTCAGTTTTTTAACATCCAAGCAAGTTCTGGCCCCGTAATCCAGCTCATATGTCGACCTCCAATCCCTTGGCGATGATCCACGATCAATGGTTGCTATCTATTCTCCCTTTTCTACCTTATTTCCTCCTTCCACACACAATCCCATATCTACACGATTTGTCGACACGTAGCTCCCTTCCAAATCAATGACTACAGTTGATTCCGACTCTCCAGCCCTCAGGTGTTTCAACTCTCGACTTTCTTCTTTTCCCGTTTGGCAATCTTCTGAAGTGGAAGATCTATTGACACCTATCCTCAACAACCAAACAGTTCTGATGAAATATGGCTCACCGTCCTTCGGGAGTTCTCACGTCTCCACACAAACAAATCTCCGGAGTGAATTTCCCTGGAGTAACAGATCTTCTGCCAAGCGTCCTCTCCAAATCAATGACCCTGATTCTCTTCGAGACTTCGACTCTTTCTGACCAATACTAGATCAATGGTCCTTCGACTTCCTCCTCGATCAACGATTGATATCTCCTTTGGGGCTTCGATGCTTTCATCCTTTGCTTTCCTCTGGAGTGCTCCGTACCCGGAGTTCCAAATATGGCGCCACGTGTCCACTTTCAGATCAATGACCAAGATTTACTTCGGTTTTTTCTCCTCCTCCTTGTCCACAAAATTCCGAAGTTGTGGATCTTATGCCCCCTGTCCTCCTTGACGATGGACGGTCCCAAATTACTTCGGGATTTCAGGACTTTGACAAGTCCACTTATCCTATGCACACAAGGGTTAAGTCTCGTTGGCTTACCCCCAGATCCAACGGTCACTAGTCCTTGGCACTTAGACCTAACGGATGGGATCTGTTCCTCTCCTCTGCACTTCCTTTATTTTGTTGGACACTGATCTAACGGTCCATGCTCCTCCCCACAACCGATCTGATGGCTATTGTCGGTCCTCCTCCTGAGCTTTTGACTTATTACGCCTTGGAAGATTTTGTCAGTGTTCAAAGGCTTCGGCCTTTTACCTTTCTCCTGCGAGTCCGCCTCTTGGATCCCGTCTTCGCTCTCGTAAGTGTTATCTCTTAGGAGCTTTAGGATTTAGAATGAGCCAATCTCCCATGCACTCCTTATGTTATCTCTTCTGATATTTTTGAATTACTCAGTATCTTAAGGGTCTCAGCCTTTTTGTTTCCTTTAAAAGGAAAACTTCGTGCCCTCCTGGAAACCTCCTGCTCAAAGCACACCTTGCTGAGAATTTTCTATAGAGTGTTCAACAGCTTTGTGGGTATCTTCCTCTGATACTCTTCTCCCTAAACTCGACAAAGAGTTCTCTCTGTGCACACTTTTACTCGCTTGATGCCCGCCTAGCAGAGCCCTACAAATTTCTCAGTGACTCTATCTCTCTCTGAACTCAACACATAGTTCTTCCTGTGCACTCCTTGCACCTCCGCTGATGAAGGTTCAACGTATCTCTCATGAGCTTCTCTGAGTTTAACTTACCTCTTTCAATGCACTCCTTGTGGACAATGTGCACTGCTTGCAATCAAAAACTCAAAGAAGAGAAACAATTGAAACTTATTCAATACTTCACCAGTTTACGCATTCAAACCAATCTGATTTAGGAAAACATTCAGATTTCATTTTATTTCTGAGCTCTTCTCTGCTCTGTTATCATTTTTGGTCACTAGCCCCTTTCTCGCAGCCCCAAATCCATGTGATCATGGGCCATGACTAAGCGCTAGTTCACTAGGTGCTTACTTGGGCCTTCGACTTCGGAAGATTTCAAAGCACCACACAACAATCTATCGGAGTTCATATTATCGAACTCGTGAAGTAGGGTGGATCAAACGTCCACGTCTACTCAACATCCGACGACTGACACTCACTATGGAACCTCAAGTGTCTAAGTTCTGGGTCTTTGGGTCTTCGAGAATTTAGAGATTCAAAGGATCTCGCATCCACACATCCGAACTGTTAATCTCTGAACATTCTCAATCATCCTTGGTGATGTCATTACGTCACATCACTTACATTTTCCAATTGTGGGGGCATGTGGTAGTGGTTTGGAGTAACCCACCTTTCATCCCACAATTCTTCTTAGGCTGACATGTAACCCCTCGATGAAACCGCGGTTTGGATTAAGGGACAGCCTTGGATAATTAAATTCCGTGCAAATTGGGTGCCCACAATTCCTCCTGGCCGTCGTTCTTGATTTATTGTGACCAACGCCAGTGTGGGTCCGCCAACCTTTAACTATGTTATGTAACCTTGACCCCACTAGCCATGCTCATACAAAAATCCACATGGTGGAATACTAGCAGCTAATACGTGGCCCATTCAGATGAGTGACACGTGTCTCGTTCCAAATTCCATTTCAATCTTCCACGGATCGGAACCCATTGACATGTGGCACACATCCCATGTGTCCACGTCCATCCAAGTGACATCATCATGACTCACTACTTCGGCTCTTTGGAATCTTTTTCCCTTCACTACTGCGTTTGACCTTTTTAACATTGGATTGATCCAATGGTCGAGCTCAACTCTCCAAATCTACAGTGTAGATCCACTTCGGAGTTTCAGGCTTCGACCCTTCTCTTGTTTCTGGCATCAGACTTCACTGAAGTCGCAAACTATGAAGGGCTTCCAGGTTAACTTTTCTTCACCTTCCCCAAATATGACAGTCATAAGGGATTTCCCTTTCTTCCGAACATATCCTATGACGTAGAACAGACTCTGTTACTCTGCAAATTTCCAAAGGAATTCATGGCTAACTGGCTCGCAACATTACCATATCTGACGGTCGTGAAGGATTATCCTTCTCCCGAACAAATCCTAAGGTCCACATTACTCTGTGGCCCAACACCACTTCTGTAGTGGTTTTACAACACTGCTACTCCTCCTGATCTTCGTAACATGACCAAGGTAACTTCTTGGAACTCAGGAAGGTTCTGAGGTTCGAAATTGGTCCTCCAAACACAATCTCCTCTTGAAACCTTGGGTCCAATGACCACTTATCCAACCCATCCAATATTATCATTGAAACCATTCTATGAACTCAATTTTTTTCCATTCCGACAACAATTCTTTCCGAAACTTTTTCTTCAACTACCACTAACATGGCCCATCCAGGCTCAGTGTTGAAAACCTTGGCTCTAATACCAATTGGCTCTGATAGTTGTAAGACTTTGTAAGTATCTATACTCTTCCTGTGTGAGAAACCCTTAGAAAGATGGATCACCCAAGGGACTATGTAGAAGAGAACGGGATGTCTAAGCATTGAAGGTTAGTGACTGCAAGGAAGAATATACTTGAATGAATAACATGATAGCTGGGATCGTGAGCACATTGGGTATGTCTAAGAAAATAGTGAGTTGAACTCTAACCATGGAAGCCATATGGATGTGGATCCTTGATCAAACAAGTAAGTATTGTGTTCAATTGTATGTTCATATTGAGTTATTAAAACCAATGGAATATTTATGCATAGAAGAGGTTATAATATAAATATTGTTTGATGATTGTTGTAGGCATGTGCTAAATTTCCAGAAGTCTAGAAGTGAACCAGGCTATGAAGAAAATGACACTACTAAGAGGTTGAAGGATGAAGACATAGAAAGTATGATGAGAGAAGAACTATTGTCCCTGAAACCACAAGAGTAAGTAGTGAGGGGCCTGTAGGGTGGATTCATATGCTAGAGATCCCAAGCCACCATATCGAATGATTTTGGGGAATAACTAGTTATTTCCCTTTTCCCAAATTTAAATAAAATAGTTAATGAAGGGGGTTGGTAGTTGAGAATCCAACCACCCATAATGAATGGAAGTATGGAGGAATGGATAGTACAAATGAATACTATCAACCAAGGTACAATAAGTACCCATATCAGTCTCCATGATTGACCCACAAGTTATTTTATAGAAGAAAAGAGAAGAGAATATTGAGAACCTTCAAGGGGAAGAAGGGTAGATATGCACAGGAACGTGAGGGGAAGGAGAAGACATATTTGCAATCTCATGGAATTGAGAGAGAGGTTTATATAGGGATATAAGCTATGGGAGAACCCTTAAGTAGAATAGACATTGAGAGAGAGAAAGAGCTTGTGTAGTTGGATAGAGAACCAGAACTTGACTTGGGCTAAGAGGGTCGTGAGCTTGATGTTTTTTGGGTATTGGAAATGATACTGAGAGGGGAGTGAGATGAGAGACTACCTTGTGCCGAGGTAAACCCAACTGGGAAGGAATATGAGAAACCTCATGGAATCCCTAGGCATGGTGGGTGAAAGGGGATTTCTGCAAGTGGTTGTTGTGAAGGGAAGTTGCCTTCACCCTGACAATTTTCTCTGTGAGACTGAATAATTCCTCTGGTCATGTCATGGCATGGCACGAGGGTGGCCTAATATATAAAGTGATGGTGTAGCAGAGCCTATGGTTGAGTGGAAAAGTGCTCACCCTCATTCATTCAGTTGCTTGATAGCTTGTGACAAATAATTCTTTACTTATGCTTTCTTTTATGCTCTGTAAAATATGTAATTATGCATTCCTTTGTAATCGATGGAATTGTATGGTTCTATGTAAAAATATGTAATGTAAGGGGATGAATGTATTCCATCCATTTTCCCATATGCATAGTAATTTATTATCTATTTATGGTTTCCTATGAATGGAAAATAGATTCATGAATTGAGAAATGGAATGGGTATATGAGGTTCCTTGAATGCAAAATATTCTATTGTTTGGTTGTTTTCCTCTGGAGTCTAATTACATAGAATCCAAATCATCGTATTTCTCTATTCCCTTATGCACCATTGTTGTGAAAACTCTATTGAGGAAACCCTAAAACTTGGGTTATCGAGATCACGAATATCCATAGTTTCTTTGAATTCATACTTTCATAGGTTGGAACATTGAGGTGGAGCCCTATATCTAGTTTGTCAGAAATCCATAATTTCAAAGAAGTCATCCTTTACCAAAATCTCATATGTTGGAACCTAGATGATTGGAACCTTGCCTTATCAGAACCCTCAACTAGGTAGTGGCGTGGAAGAGATCCAAAAATTCGAAAAAAATATCCAAGAACTTTTATTGGAAGATCCATATTTCATGTATCGAAGGCGGTGCCAAGTCAATAATGTTCCATGTCATTAGAGCCACGGTGGAAAATTACCTAAGGCAAGGCCATGATGGTGGGTCATGGTGGTGGAAAACAAGGCAAAGATTCATGGGATCTGAGATTTATTCTAAATATATATATACAAAATTCTATATCCCCAATATGTGGAACAATGTGGAAGGAACTCTAAAATTGGAATAGTGAACATCCGAAGTGGAGGACATCCAACAATTCAAATAAATAGCCTTTTGTAAAAAGTCAAATCCAAATATGGAAATATAACACAGTGGAACCTTGAGGTTTGTGGCATTGTGTTGATGGGGAGCCCATGTGGGGATGACATGGATTCCATGTCATTGGTTATGTGGCCTAGTTCAAATTGTAGAGTCATGGTGGCATGTTGCGGGAGGAGGCTAGATGGTTGAATCGGGAAGTGAAATTGGGCCCATATAGAAATCCATAGAATATTTAAAGTTTCCTTTTTATAAAATGTCATATCTCATATTCCAATTCAGCATGCCACATTAGTACACCACATCAACAGTATGGTATGTCAACAAGGCCATGGTGGAAGGTCTTGAGTCGGGTGGTGGAATCATGTGGTAGAACCACAACATTCAGAAATCCATAGATTCTCAAAAATAGACTTTTTGTAAAAGTCTAGATGCAAAATGCCATGAAAGTAGCATTGTGTCATGCCATGATAGAGTGCATGTGTCATACCACATCAACAAGGTGACCACATCAACAATCATCGAATCGTTGATGAAGCATAGGGAACATATCTCAAGGATAATGGATAGGCATGAGATCTCCTTGGCAATGCATCGAATGGTGGAATTGGGAGATAGAACTAGGACCTTCTGAAAATCCATAAATCCTAAAAATGGGATTTTATATAAAATTGGATGTCAAATGGTGGAATGGTGTGGTGGAGCCTAGACCATCTGGATATCTAGAAATATTTGATTTCTTAAAAGGGGAATTTCATGAAATGTTGGATGCTCAATGGTTGGATGCGGAACCTTGACATGGTGAAACCTTAACCTTGAGGTGGAATGGAAAATTCTAGGTGGGAAAAAAATCACCCCAAGGGAAGGGGGGATCCATGTATGATTAACCCTCAAACCATGTAAGATATTGACACCAACGTGAAAGTGCCAAGTTGAGGTGAAATGTGGAGAGGATAGGTGTCCTCCTATGGTGAATTTGAGATGAAGAGTATGGACCAATGGTCAAGAACCTTTGAAGCTTGTTATTAATATGAGCCGTTGGATTTGACCAACCTTAATCATTAGATTTATTGGTTGTGGAGCCTGATTATCTTACTTATTCAGAGGTCTTGTTTCAACCGTGTTTGGACCCAATTACCTAATGGGGGGGTGTGGGGGGGCTTCCCTCCCCACATATGGCGACAGGGGGGTGACACTTTATGAATCCCCCCCTGGCAAGGTTTCGGGGGCAGTGCCCCTAAAAAGAAATTTTTGGGAAATTTTCCTTGTAAAATATTGTAATTTCGTAGTCAATATGGACCATTCATTATAAGGTCACATATATGACGCTAGAAGTTATGTTGAGGTTTTTTCACTAGAAGGAAACCCTGTATTATGAGGGAAATGTATTGTGGCTGTGGATGTGAGTGAATATTGTATTTAGAGAGAGGAGAATGTGAGAGAAGGAAGAGTAAGTTACAGTGGGTGTGTTGTAGGTTGCATCCCTTTATTTGTTGGATAATAATAAAGGAAGGACATGGAAATTTCTATGGTGGATGTATCCCAGACTGGGTGAACCATGTATATATGTGTCTCTATTTTATTGTGTATCTTTTGTGTTTTATTTGTTTTATTTTATTGCTCTACGATCATGTTTTTATAACAACTAGTATCAAAGCAAAAGGTAACTCGCACAAAAAGAGGGTTCCTGGTTCGAGTGAGAGAAATGGAAGAAGATGGAAAGTTTAAGGTCGAGAAATTTAATGGCCAAAACTATCATTTATAGAAGATGAAAATGGAATACTATCTATATCAAAAGGATATTTTCTTACCAATGGGTGGAAAATCAAAGCAGTGAACGAGTATGAAGGACAAAAAATGGGATATTATTGACAGAAAGGAATTTGGAATGATACGGTTGTTCCTAGAAGCATTGGTGGTTTTCAATATTTCAAAAGAAACGACAATAGAGGATCTGATGAAGGCCGCATGGAAAAACTGTATGAAAAAAACTCTACCTCTAATAAGGTCTTTCTAATGAAGTGATTATTTAATATGAAGATGTGAGAAGGTGGGTCTATTTCCGACAATTTAAATGAATTTAATATGGTTACTAATCAGATAAGTTCTGTAATAGTGGACTTTGATGATGAGGTTAAGGCTCTTCTAATCTTGTACCCATTGCCAAAAATATAGAACGACTTGGTCATGGTTGTAATTAACTATGTTGTTGGTTCAAACACTCTGAAATTTGATCATGTTGTTGATGTTATACTTAGAAAGGAAATGTGATGGAAAATCACATGTGAGACATCATGTAATGCATTGTTCTTGGCACTAGTACATTTGACCAAATTTGTGACGGTTTTTCATTGATATTGCCACACTTAGGACCAAGTTGAGAAGAAAATGACACTACTAAGAGGTTTAAGGATGAAGACATATAAAGTATGATGAGAGAAGAACTATTGTCCATGAAACCACAAGAGGAAGTAGTGAGGAGCCTGTAGGGTGGATTCATATGCTAGATATCTCAAGCCACCATATCGAATGATTTTGGGGAATAACTAGTTATTTCCCTTTTCCCAAATTTAAAGAAAATAGTTAATGAAGGGGGTTGGTAGTTGAGAATCCAACCACCCATAATGAATGAAAGTATGGAGGAATTGATAGTAAAAATGAATACTATCAACAAAGGTACAATAAGTACCCATATCAGTCTCCATGATTGACTCACAAGTTATTTTGATAGAAGAAAAGAGAAGAGAAGATTGAGAACCTTCAAGGGGAAGAAGGGTAGAGATGCACGGGAACATGAGGGGAAGAAGGGTAGATATGCACGGGAACATGAGGGGAAGAAGAAGACATATTTTCAGTCTCGGGGAATTGAGAGAGATGTTTATAGAGGGATCTAAGCTATGGGAGAACCCCTGAGTAGAATAGACATTGAGAGAGAGAAAGAGCTTGTGTAGTTGGATAGAGAACCAGAACTTGACTTGGGCTAAGAGGGTCGTGATCTTGATGCTTTTTGGGTATGGGAAATGATACTGAGAGGGGAGTGAGCTGAGGGACTACCTTGTGCCGAGGTAAACCCAAATGTGAAGGAATATGAGAAACCTCATGGAATCCCTAGTCATGGTGGGTGAAAGGGGATTTCTGCCAGTGGTTGTTGTGAAGGGAAGTTGCCTTCAGCCTGACAATTTTCTCTGTGAGACTGAATAATTCCTCTGTTCGTTTCATGGCATGGCACGAGGGTGGCCTACTATATAAAGTGATAGTGTATCAGAGCCTATGTTTGGGTGGAAAAGTGCTCACCCTCATTCAGTCGGTTGCTTGATAGCTTGTGACAAATAATTCTTTACTTATGCTTTCTTTTATGCTCTGTAAAATATGTAATTATGCATTCCTTTGTAATCGATGGAATTGTATGGTTCTATGTAAAAATATGTAATGTAAGGGGATGAATGTGTTCCATCCATTTTCCCATATGCATAGTAATTTATTATCTATTTATGGTTTCCTATGAATGGAAAATAGATTCATGAATTGAGAAATGGAATGGTTATATGAGGTTCCTTGAATGAAAAATATTCTATTGTTTGGTTGTTTTCCTCTGGAGTCTAATTACATAGAATCCAAATAATTGTATCTCTCTATTCCCTTATGCACCATTGTTGTGCAAACTCTGTTGAGGAAACCCTAAAATTTGGGTTATCGAGATCACGAATATCCATAGTTTCTTTGAAGTCATACTTTCATAGGTTGGAACATTGAGGTGGAGCCCTATATCTAGTTTGTCGAAAATCTAGAATTTCAAAGAAGTCATCCTTTACCAAAATCTCAGATGTTAGAACCTAGACAATTGGAACCCTGACTTATCAGAACCCTTAACTAGGTAGCGGTGTGGAAGAGATCTGGACAGAAATTCGAAAAAAATATCTAAGAACTTTTATTGGAAGATCCATATTTCATGTATTGAAGGCGGTGCCAAGTCAGTAATGTTCCATGTCATTAGAGCCACAGTGGAAAATTACCTATGGAAAGGCCACGATGGTGGGTCATGGTGGTGGAAAACAAGGCAAAGATTCACGGGATCCGAGATTTATTCTAAATATATATTTACAAAATTCTATATCCCCAATATGTGGAACAATGTGGAAGGAACTCTAAAACTAGAATAGTGAGCATCCGAAGTGGAGGACATCCAACAATTCGAATAAATAGCCTTTTGTAAAAAGTCAAATCCAAATATGGAAATATGATGCAGTGGAACCTTGAGGTTTGTGGAATCATGTTGACGGGGAGCCCATGTGGGGATGACATGGATTCCATGTCATTGGTTACTTGGCATAGTTTAAATGGTAGAGTCATCGTGGCATGTTGGGGGAGGAGGCCAGATGGTTGAATCGGGAAGTGAAATTGGGCCCATCTAGAAATCCATAAAATATTTAAAGTGCCCTTTTTATAAAATGCCATATCTCATATTCCATTTCAGCATGCCACATCAATACACCACATCAACAGTATGGTATGTCAACAAGGCCATAGTGGAAGGTCTTGAGTTGGATGGTGGAACTGTGTGGTAGAACCATAACATTTAGAAATCCATAGATTCTCAAAAATAGACTTTTTGTAAAAGTCTAGATGCAAGATGCCACAACAGTAGCATTCTATCATGCCATGATAGAGTGCATGTGTCATACCACATCAACAAGGTGACCACGTCAACAATCATCGAATAGTTGATGAAGCATAGGGAACATATCTCAAGGATAATGGATAGGCAGAATCTCTCCTTGGCAATGCATCGAATGGTAGAACTGGGAGATAGAACTAGGACCTTTCGAAAATCCATAAATCCTAAAAATGGGATTTTATAGAAAATTGGATGTTGAATGGTGGAATGGTGTGGTGGAGCCTAGACCATCTGGATATCCAAAAATATTTGATTTCTTAAAAGGGGAATTTCATGAAATGTTGGATGCTCGATGGTTGGATGCAGAACCTTGACATGGTGAAACCTTAACCTCGAGGTGGAATGGAAAATTCTAAGTGAGAAAAAAAATCACCCCAAGGGAAGGGGGGGATCCATGTATGATTAACCGTCAAACCATGTAAGATATTGAGACCAACATGAAAGTGCCAAGTTGAGGTGAAATGTGGAGAGGAAAGGTGTCCTCCTATGGTGAATTTGAGATGAAGAGTATGGAACAATGGTCAAGAACCTTTGAAGCTTGTTATTAATATGAACCGTTGGATTCGACCAACCTCAATCATTAGATTTATTGGTTGTGGAGCCTAATTATCTTCCTGATTCAGAGGTCTTGTTTCAACCGTGTTTGGACCCAATTACCTAATGCGGGGGTGTGGGGGGGCTTGTCTCCCCACATATGGAGACAGGGGGGAGACACTTTATGAATCCCCCCCTGGCAGGGGTTCGGGGGCAGTGCCCTTGAAAATATTTTTTTTGGAAATTTTCCTTGTAAAATATTGTAATTTTGTAGTCAATATGGACCATTCATTATAAGGTCACATATATGATGTAGATGTCATGTTGACGTTTTTGCACTAGAAGGAAACCCTGTATTATGATGGAATTTTATTGTGGCTGTGTATGTGAGTGAATATTGTATTTAGAGAGAGGATAATGTGAGAGAAAGAAGAGTAAGTTACAGTGGGTGTGTTGTAAGTTGCATCCCTTTATTTGTTGGATAATAATAAAGGAAGGACATGGAAATTTCTATGGTGAACGTATCCCAGACTAGGTTAACCATGTATATATGTGTCTCTATTTTATTGTGTATCTTTTGTGTTTTATTTGTTTTATTTTATTGCTCTACGATCATGTTTTTATAACAACTAGTATCAGAGCGAAAAGTAACTCGCATAAAAAAAGGATTCCTGGTTCGAGTGAGAGAAATGGCAGAAAATGAAAAGTTTAAGGTCGAGAAATTTAATGGCCAAAACTATCATTTATAGAAGATTAAAATGGAATACTATCTATATCAAAAGGATATTTTCTTACCAATGGGTGGAAAATCAAAGTAGTGAACGAGTAAGAAGGACAAAGAATGGGATATTCTTGACAAAAAGGAATTTGGAATGATACAGTTGTTCCTAGAAGAATTGGTGGTTTTCAATATTTCAAAAGAAACGACAACATAGGATCTGATGAAGGCCGCATGGAAAAACTGTATGAAAAAAGCTCTACCTCTAATAAGGTCTTTCTAATGAAGTGATTATTTAATATGAAGATGTCAAAAGGTGGGTCTATTTCCGAAAATTTAAATGAATTTAATATGGTTACTAATCAGCTAAGTTCTATAATAGTGGACTTTGATGATGAGGTTAAGGCTCTTCTAATCTTGTACCCATTGCCAAAAATATAGAACGATTTGGTCATGGTTGTAATTAACTATGTCGTTGGTTCAAACACTCTGAAATTTGATCATGTTGATGATGTTATCCTTAGAAAGTAAATGCGATGGAAAATCACATGTGAGACATCATGTAATGCATTGTTCTTGGCACTAGTACATTTGACCAAATTTCCGATGGTTTTTCATTGATATTGCCACACTTATTCGTCGCAATTTCCTCGAAAGCCGAGACTTTTTTTCGTCGCTATATCCACGATCCAAGTGTGCGTGGAACATCGAAGAAATTATCTCTCCATGTGTCATCACCATCAAGATCGGTTTACCCTATGCATCGTCGCAATTATGACGAAATTTCGTCTCAATTACAACGAAGAATCGTGTCAATTACGACGAAACTTCCTCGTAATTGCGACGAAAATTTATGCCAAGACAAAAACTTACAATGCAGATGTTGTATGTGTGACGCAAAACCATGGAAACTTGTGATGAAAATCCATGGCAATAGCGATGGAAATGTATCTCAAGACCAAACTTACGACGTATATGTTGTATGTGCGACGAAAATCCGTGGCAAATTGCGACGAACTTTCCTCCTTATTGTCACGGTTGTTCAAAATAAAAATTTGTTTCTGATGAACTATCGTCGATATTGCGACGATGAATTTAAGTTAAAAAAAATAAAATTATATGAGATATGGTATTACCATATTACATTGTAATATGGTATACGATATTACAATGTAATATGGTAATGTCAAATTACAATGTAATATGGTATACAATTGTAATATTCTAATATATTATATATTGTAATATTGTAATATTCTATTGAAAGATGGATGTTAGCGAAAATGTGTAGATCTTTTATATTGAACAAGATTATATATATATCCCCTACAAATAATCAAGGCACTAATAAACCAAATATTGGAAGCATGTGTTATCATGAAGTTGGATTAGAAGTAAGGATACCAATATGACAATATACACAAAGAATAATTTGGAATATTACTTTAAAAAAAACACATGGATTGCATGAGTGAGTCATTATGCAATTTATATTACACAACACTATGACAACACTTCTAATATTGATGGATGATATCTTAAGACCATTTCTCGAACTTGTTTATTGTAGCCTCCTTGGATGATATTTTGACTTTTAGCAAGATTTGGGAACATCATTTGAAACATTTGGAGATGATATTTTTAACCCTTCAACACAATTAATTGCAAGCCAACATGAAGAAATA
>ML778604.1:784101-804478 GCA_009831015.1 Picea engelmannii | reverse complement strand
TACCCATTATTTATTACAATATGTTGAGGATAGCAAAGAATTTATGCGGAAGAGGGAAATGTTATTAATATTTCTCTTAATATATATGCGGAAGAGGGAAATGTTGAGGATAGCAAAGAATTTATGCGGAAGAGGGAAATGTTGAGGATAGCAAAGAATTTATGCAGAAGAGGGAGATGTTACAATATATTGCAGATATTACCCTTGTTGTTATAAACATGAGTTTCCTCCCTATCTTATATATACCATAACTTATCATTTATCAATATAACAATCAACTTCAATATTTTATTCATGGAGATTTCTTCCTTCATTTAATTGAATTAGTAAGTGCTAGTTTCCAACCATTAGGTGTGCAAGAATCCCAACCATTATTGTCATTGTTATATTATTTTCAATTTATGCAAGTGTGATCCCTTTTGGGTACTAGGGATGTAACAAGTGGTATCAAATCTTCAATCAAGATTTGTTGGTGTTTTTTTGTTAGGTCTTAAAAATAAAAGAGAGAAGAAAATGACAATCAATTACTATCATTTCACCGATCAGGGTTGAGTTTCAAGAGCAATTCCATATCTTTATCAATGAAAAGAGAGAAAGATTATAGCTGCTACAATTGAAGGGAAAAGGGTATGTGGATTCCATAAACCTAGAATATTATGGAATCCACATACCCTTTTCCATAGAATATACTAACTAGATAGAAAAACCAAAGACATGAAATATGGTACTACACATATTATTATATATTATCAAGGAAAAAACAAGCTAAATGAAAATTGAACATTTGAAAAAAAAAATTACAAGTTAAATGACTACATCAATAAAAAATAACATACTAACCTTGCAAGTTCAAAATCCGAGCTATGTAGATCGAGAATTGGATTTGTTCAACCGATGGGTGTCAGAAAAAATTAACAGTTCAATAAAAAGCCAAGAACAGTTTCGCAACTATAGCAATTGTGTCGCAAAGCATTTTAAAGTCACGTATATATAGATAAAATAGTCAACTAGCCATTAACATCGACCAATGAGATAGGCAAAAATTTCATCGTTATTGCCACGAAAGTTCGTCGCTATAGAGATGGAAATCTTGACTAGGTTAAAATAATATTTTTTTGGATATTGCGACAAAGTTTCATGGCAATATCGACGAAAATCCCACCCTATTTAAAAAAATGATGAAACTAGTGGAAGCGTGGAAAATTTTCGTGGAATAATCTGCCCTACGTAGTAGTGTGGAGAACATGGGAAGGCAAAAGGATAGAGGAAATATTTCAATAACCGCAAGAATTATAGGAAGGGAAGATCCAAATACAGACTAGGAAAGATAGAGTGGTGGAATTATGGGAAGAAAGGACATATGAAGAAAGATTGTAGAGCTCCAAAGAAACAAAAAGATGGACAGTAGGAGAAAAATCAGGAAGCAAATGTAACAGGTGATGTGTTACAATATGCTTTGATTCTTTATTTAGATAATATTATTGAATCTTGGGAAGTATATTCAAGAACCTTATTTCATGCCACATCCCATAGGAAATATTTCCAATATCATGTTCAAGGTGATTTTGGACAGGTTTATTTGGGTGATGATGGAGCATGTCAAATTGTTGGAATGGGTAAGGTACAAATAAAGGAAAAGAATGGAAACTAATGGTTACTAAAATAGGTGAGACATATACCATATCTAAGAAGAAATCTAATTTCAATAGGGCAATTGGAAAGTGAAGGTCATATGTCTACATTTATATATCAGGCATGGAAGGTCACTAATTGATCATTGGTAATGGAAAAATGAGAGAAGGTAGGTACATTGTTTTTATGTACTGGTAATGTTGACTCTTCCATCTCTTTAGCTTCTACAGGTGTGGATATAACAATGTGGAATCATAGGCTTGGACACATGAATGAGAAGGGGATTCAGATACTTCACAAAAGGAATTTGTTTCAATACATTAAACAAATTGATTTGGATTTCTGTGATCATTGTGTTTATGGAAAACATAAGAGATTTAGATTTCTCAGAGTCGGAAAGTAAAATAAGAGTGAAAGGTTAGATCTTGTGAATACAGATGTATGGGGACCATATCAAGTATCATCTCTTGGAGGCTCTTGTTATTATGTTACTTTTATTGATTATGCAACTAGAAAAACTTGGGTTTATTGCATTTGACAAAAATCTGATGTTTTTGACACTTTTAAGAGATGGGAAGCTTTGGTTGAGAATGAGACATGAAAAAGGTTGAAGTCTCTCAGATCAGAAAATGGAGGTGAATAATATAGCAAGGAATTTGATTATTACTATTCATACAATGGGATTCGTAGAGAGAAGACAGTTCCAGGAACACCACAAGAAAATGGTGTGTCAGAAAGGATGAACGGGACAATCATGGAACGTGCAAGGAGTATGCGATTCCATCTTGGCTTTCCCTTACAATTATGGGAAGATGTTGTAGATATTGTTGTTTACTTAATAAACAGAAGGCCTTCAAGCTCCTTGGATAGTGTCATTCCATAGGAGGTATGGATAGGTAAAAGGGTAAACTACTCATTTATGAAGACTTTTGGTTGTGAAGCATTTGTCCATATTGATAAAGAAAATGGAACATAGCTTGAGGAAAAATTCAAGAAGTGTACATTTATTGGGTATTGTGTTAATGATTTTGGTTATTTCTTATGGGATTATGAAAATCATAAAATCATTAGGAGTATAGATGTGGTATTCAATGAAAATTTCATGTACAAAGATCAGTTGCAGGGAAAGAAACAGGAAAAGGAAAACATAGAATACACAGTGCTTGATGAAATCAAAGAAAATGAAATTCCAAAGGTACCAAAAAGTAAAAATGACAGCAACAAGAGAAGGAGGAACCTCAAACTCCCGCAAGTGTTGTTAGAATATATACCAAGTTAAGTAGACCCCCTCAACGATATTCTCCTTCATTGTATTATTTATTGTTGACTGACTTTGGTGAACCAGAAAGTTATGAAGAGGCCATGCAAGTAGACACTAAAAAGAAGTGGGATCAAGTCATGAAAGAGGAAATGGATTCCTTGGTAAATAGCCAAACTTGGGACTTGGTTTAGTTTCCTGCAGGAAAAAGATCATTGCATAATAAATCAGTTTACAGGTTGAAGGAAGAAGATGGAGATAAAAAGTGGTACAAGGCTAGACTTGTTGTAAAGGGGTTTGCACAAAAGAAAGGTATAGATTTTGATGAAATATTTTCTCTTATTGTTAAAATGACTTCAATTAGGACTATTTTAAGTCTTGTGGTAGTAGAACATTTGCATCCTAAATAGTTAGATGAAAAAACAATTTTTCTAAATCAGTTTACAGGTTGAAGGAAGAAGATGGAGATAAAAAGTGGTACAAGGCTAGACTTGGTGTAAAGGGGTTTGCACAAAAGAAAGGTATAGATTTTGATGAAATATTTTCTCTTATTGTTAAAATGACTTCAATTAGGACTATTTTAAGTCTTGTGGCAGTAGAAGATTTGCATCCTAAATAGTTAGATGAAAAAATAGTTTTTCTCCATGGGGATTTTGAGGAAGATATTTATATGCAGCAACCATAGGGGTATGAAGTCAAAGGAAAGGATAATTTGGTATGCAAGTTGAAGAAGAGCTTGTATCGCCAAAAGAAAGCTCCATGGCAGTGGTGTTTGAAGTTTGACAAGTTTATGATAGAACATGGTTATAGTAGATATCATTTTGAACACTCTATTTATTTTAAGAAGCTAGAAAACGGAAGCTATATTATCTTGTTATTGTATGTAGATGACATTATTGTTGCAGGTTCTAACATGCAGGATATAAATGTGATAAAAAGGAAATTATCTAAATCATTTGTGATGAAGGATTTGGGTGCTACAAAGGAAATCCTTGGTATGAGAATAACAAGACATGAGAAAATTTGCAAATTGATATTGTCTCAGGGTGAGTACATAGAGAAGGTGTTGGAGAGGTTTAGAATGCATAAGGAAAAACCAATTAGTACACCTTTGGCCATCCATTTCAAATTAACCAAGGAAATGTGTCCCAAGACATGGGAGAATATAGAATACATGTCCAAGGTCCATTATTCATCATTAGTTGGTAGTTTGATGTATGCTATGGTGTGCACAAGACCAAATATTGCACATATGGTGGGAGTTGTGAGGAGGTACATGAACAATCCAGGTAAAGAACATTGGGGGGCAGTAAAATGGATTCTCAATTATTTGAGAGGTATTGCTACTCATGCATTATGTTTTGGAGGTTCAAACATTGTTCTACAGGGATATGTTGATTCAGATATGGCAGGTAATAAAGATAGAAGGAGAAGCATGACAAGGTATGTTTTTACTGTAGGTGGAACAACAGTAAGCTGGATTTCAAACTACAAAAGGTTTTTTCACTTTCAACAACGAAAGCAAAGTATGTTGTCGCTACAGAGGCTAGTAAAGAGATCATTTGGTTATAGAGGTTTATGGAGGAATTAGGAAAGAATCAAGAGAATAGTAGGTTGTACTGTGACATCCATAGTTATGTTCATCTTGCAAAGAAATTAGCCCTCCATTCTAATACTAAGCATATACAACTCATGTACCATTTCAGATGATCCATTTTGGAAGATGGAAAATTGAAGCTGGAAAAGATGACTACTAGCCAGAATCCTACAGACATGTTAACAAAGGTAGTAACTAGGGAGAAACTGAGTTCCTGCTCAATTTTAGTTGGCCTTCAATCATGAAGGTGAAGATGATAAATTTTCCAGGTCCAAGGTTGATCATAGTCCAACAGGTACAACAACAATGGATTTGTTGTGATCAGTGTCCAAGTGGGAGCTGATTGTTGGTTTTGGAGCCTGATTATCTTCCCGATTTAGAGGTCTTGTTTCAACTGTGTTTGGACCCCATTACCTGACAGGGGGGTGTGGGGGGTATTTCCCCCCACATCTGGAGCCAAGAGGGTGGTGGAACTTTATGGATCCCCCCCCTGGAAGAGGTTCTATGGAAGCACCCCTAAAGAGAAAATTTTGGGAAATTTTCCTTTTAAAATATTGTAATTTCATAGTCAATATGGATCGTTCATTGTAAGATCGCAAATATGATGGTAGAAGTTGTGTTAGGGTTTTTTTCCCTAGAAGGAAACCTTATTTTATGAGGGAATTGTATTGTGGCTATGTATGTGAGTGAATATTTTATTCTGAGAGAGGAGATTGTGAGACAGAGAAGCGGAAGTTACAGTGGGTGTGTTGTAGGTTGTATCCCTTCATTTATTGGCTAATAATAAAGGAAGCACCTTGAAATTTATCTGGTGGACGTATCCCATACTAGGTGAACCATGTATATCTATGTCTCTATAGTATTATGTATCTTCTGTGTTTTATTTCCGCATTTGTTTTATTTTATTACTCTTCGATCCTATTTTTCTAGCAAGATCTATCGAGTTCAAGTGACCATGTTAACGAGTGTTCAATTGTAAAATCCTCCTCTAATATGGACCGTCAGATTGAATAGATATCAATCATCAGATCTATCGAGATCATGTGACCTCGTTAACGTTCGATCACCTTTAAAACCTGCTAAATATTTGGACCGATGATTGGTGTGATTCACCATCGTCCAATATCGAGGACGTGCAAGTTGTACCATGGGGGTATAAAGGAAAATGGGATGGGACCCACTCATACTGTATCGAATGGTTGAGTGACAGGTGGAGGCCTGTCATTGAGTGCACATTAGTCAAGGAAAAAAAAATAGAGAATGCCATGTGGTAGTCGAGTACAAGTGTGACCCACATTTCTAAAGGGATGGCTATCCGAGAATCTAGAAATTTGGGATTTATTTTTAATGGAATTTTATGAAGGTATGAATCCCGGATAAGGAGGAACTATCTGGGAGAAACCAAGATATCTCAAAATTTGAGAATCTAGGTATTCTAATAAATGGGAATTTTTCAAAATTCTGAATTTTGGATGACAATTATCCATAAGGATATAGGATGTCGAATGGGTGGATATCTGAAGGATTGGAAATCCCATATATCCAACTCTGTGTGTTTTGGAGAAGCAAGCTAGTTGTGGAGAAAAGGGAGGATGCACATCATCAAACACTTGGGAGATAGGTCCTTATGGATGCCCATTCGGTTGATGATGTTAGATGGTACATGTTGAGAAAGTCCACATGGATGCCACATGGATATGATGATTTCATCATAAGTGTAAATGATGGAGATCTATCTTTAAAGAGACATAATGTTTTCCCAAGCTCATATTTGAGCTCAATTATAGTTATTGAAAATATTTTGAGGACTATAATTCATTTGTATTCTCAGAATTAGATTTAGAGTTATGGTTAAGAAAGACAAATTCTGGAATAATTTGTGCATCCCATCATCCTAATGAGGATTAGGGGGTTGGGTGTGTTACATTGTGTTTATTTGGACTCAACTTTAGATGTAGCTTACAACACTTATCTTCGATGTGACCATCGATATTACAATGGTTACAACAATTGTTTGGATCCTTGCACTAATATGCAGTTATTTTCATCTTCTTATCCTATCATTTACACTTCTTCTTTCCCTCATTTGAAGCATATTGGTTGTCTTTCTACTTGTAACCACTTGGTTATCCTTTATTCTTACCCATATTATCCAAATATTGTGCTTGCACATAAGTCTCATCAACTATATTAGGTTTAAAGAGCATCACTTTCCTTCATAAATGATTGTGTAGACCACCCAAACACTTGAGGAGTATATCTAGGTTATTGGGAGATATACCCAACATAAAGACCATTTTTTTGAACTCGATGGCGTACTCTTGCACAATTTTCCGTTGTTTCCACTGGAAGTAATTCCAATGCATCCATTGGTCCTCTTCATACCCAAAAGAGTAGAAATGGGAATTAATGAGGGTTTTAAACACCCCCCACTTAGTTACAAGGGGATCACCCTCCAACCTAAGCATATCTATGTGAATTTCCCACCAAGATTGGACATGGCCCTCTAAATTTAGTAGGGAAAATGAAATATTTTTCTCTTCTTCTATGTTATGAACAATACAATAAAATTTTAACTATTATAACCATGAATTCAACTTAACAACATCAATCTCACCTTCGTAAGGGTTCATGTCCAATTTTGCTTCCACTTTAAACAGAGATTGGAAAGAAGTGATGTCATTGGAACTTGGTCTCTCTTTCTCTAGCCCTCTTTTACCACTTTTATGGGTCTTCATTATCTCCATATTTCTCATCCACTGCAACTTATGATTTAGAGCCACCAAACTCTTCAAAAGGTCTAAAATTGTTCTTTATAGTCACCATGAGAGTGACCATGTTGTGAGATATTTCAATGTCTTGTGCTTCTAGTGTTAAAAATATATCTTCTGACTTATCCCATGGATTGTTACTATACTTATTTTCCATGGCTAGGGTTTTCAAACTTTATGCGAATTCCTAGATCTTGCAACTTCCCATAAAACGCCAAAGAAAAATTTTCTAATACCAATATGATTTGTGAACTATCATGGATATTCCACAGAACAATTTGTCACAATAGATCTTAGAATATTATACAACCTTTTTCTTTGCAATGTTTTATTTTATATTGCAAATTTTTGATATTACTAGTTCAACATAGAAATTATTGAAGTAAGTTGACACTGAAATTAAAGAGATAAGAAAAAACACACCATTGACACAATGAATAGAAGTTGTACCCTAGGAAAACCCAATATGGGAAAAGTTTAGCTAGAAGGTGTGGCCTATGCTCTACTCTTTTCTTCTTAGTTATGAAATGAAAATACAAATAAAGGGGCACTTAGTATAGAGATATCATGCAATGGACATTGTGGCTAATATGCATACTACATGATATTTTATTTCCTCTTTTTTTCTTCAATATACCACTCTCTATGCTCTACTATCCTATGGAAAAATACTCAATATCATAAGAATGGATCCCCATCCTTTCCTAGCAGTCCAATATTTAACATAGCCTGACAATTGTATAGGGTTAGTGTTAGGGTTTTTGCATGCCTAAACCCCCAATTAATGTTAGGGTTTTATTCCCTCTACAATATTCTTAAAATTATACATGTGAGTAGCTCCAAATGTGTGAGTATTGGACACTGGCATGGAATCCACTTGGTACCATGGTCGTCAACAAGATAGGTCAACTTGCAGGAAGCATAACTTCCACATACAAACTCTGATTGAGGTGATATTCATGCCCTAGGAAATATCTTTAAGTGTAGAAAAATGTTGAGAGTATGAAAGCTATGGTTGCATTTTTTTACCCACAAAATGAATTCTTAAGGCCTTAAACAAGCTATGGAGGGTTCCAGACCCCAAATCTCTAAAGTGGGACCCACCCATAAAATGGGCCATACAAGCCAATAGCTCCAATTTTTCCACCCAAAAGTATGAAAACATATGAAAAATTATATAATGATCCATTCTTTATTACCCGCCAAGTTTATTGTAAAATGAGTTATACTAATAGATATCTCCATGCCCAATCCCACCAACACTCATCTCAAAAATTCATTATTCTTAAAACTCTTGTCTCTAGAGTAATTCAAGTCTATGATCTCCAACATCTAAGCATAGAAATATCCCATGCCACTAATGTCGTCCTAGCTAATGGATATTCTTTGTCCCAAACAATAGATCCTTCCACTCTGCCCTCCATCCAAAATCCAAGAAACCCCTCCCTAATTCTCTACCCTTGAGCCCTATTTTTGCTCCCTCACATTCATGGAATTGCTAATCATATTTACAAGGTCTTATCTAGAAATAATATCAAAACTCTTTTCAATCATCCCAAATCCCTTAATAAATTGTTTAGAAGCATCAAAGATAAATTTAACTCTCTTCTTTCTCAAGGTGTTTACCAGATTCCCTATTCCTATGGAAAATCCTACATTGGTCAAACTAGAGGGTCTATCCAAACCCATCTTAAAGAACATATTACTTTGATCTAAAAATGAAAAAGGCTTGTATCTTGAAATATTTTGCAAGTTTTTAATTAAGTGTGCTTAGGAAAAAGGGTCAATTTGCAAACACATAATTTAGAGAAACTTTCACATTCGATATGCATATAATAACCAACAAATAATAGTGAACAGTAAACACATAACACAACAAATGATAAAGGAGTTCACCCCTCTCTTGGGCTACATCTCCTGGTCTAGCTTCCAATGGATATTTTATATTATTTTCTCAAAGTGATAAAATCAGTGCTTTACAATGCTCAAAATACCAAATAGATGGCTCCAATGGCTCCAGAACGTCCAAAAACCCCTAGCTGGGCTTTTTCGGCACCTGGTTTGGCCAAAAATTGAAGAAGATAGGCTTCCTGGAAGTTTCCCCTTCAGGCTTGTTGTCACTTGTTCGCCAAAACGCACCTCTGTGTGTCTAACCTGGCCTCTATTAGTTTTTCCATGCCTAAACCCAACACCCCGCACATACCCGTAAAACACACAAATTTGTAGAATGGTTAGGGAACCTAGCCCCCTAACCCCGGAGGTGTTGGGCACATGGGGCCATGTGGCCATGTTTCCTGCGCATCAAAAGGGGCTCGTTCCAAGCATGCATGTAAGTGTGACAAGTGGCGGGTGCATTTGGTGGGAAACCATTTGAAGAAACATACCCACGTGCCATTCCGAGAGGCATGGTCACATGGCACGTATAGAAACCAAGGGCTGGGGCTAAGCCCCAGCCCAGAGCTCCGCCCAACATTTAAATAATTAAAATTTAAATATATGTGCACCCACATATATAAAAAGCAACATACGGTGGCATATTGGCAAGGCGGACTTTGTAAAAGCGTTACTCTATGGTGGAGGTTCGTGGTTCGAATCACATAGACTACATAAATTTTAAACACCACCATGGTGTCATGTGGCGGCCCATGCCTGGGCCACGTGGCACCACCCAATTGGTTAAAAACATGCCATGTGTTTCACCTCCATTCGCCCACGTGCCACCTTCCTATTCAATCAAAACTTGCCAAATCAGTTGACACGTCACCTGTATGGTCATGCCACATCACCTATATGGCCATGCCACGTCACCTATACGATCATGCCACGTCAGTTGTACGGACTGTACAGTCAACAATTTTTTTTCCCTGTTTGACAAATCGAACAGAACGCGACATATCCCTCATACAGTGTCTGTATGAACTCGTTCAAATTGCGTTGGGTTCGTGATGATGAGGCCTACGTCCCTGTTCATTTTGAAGCAATTCTGAGCACTTTGAATTTTGAGCAAAATTTGATCCCCTGGATCACACCTCCCCATTGGGAAGCTTTTGGACCTCCAAAAGACTACTTTCAGTCTATCTAAAGATGAGGGTATAGTTCCCTCACCTTCCCAACCTCAATCCACTTGGCCTTGCTTGGATTTGTGTCTTTAAGACCAATTCGAAGATATTCCACATTTCCCCGTTTTGAATTTCTTATCCTCCTGTCAAGGATTCTGTCTTCATGCAGTTCTATAAGATATTCTGGTGAGAAATCATCTATAGAAGGAATCTGACCATGATCTCTTTGATCATCAATCAAAGGAGGCTCATACAATTTCAAATTCTCAACATTGACAACTGCATACATTTGCATATAAGGAGGCAAATCCAAACGGAAGGCATTGTTACCAATCTTTTCTAGAACCTTGAAAGGACCATATCTAATTGGTTTTAGTTTTTTACCTTCTCCTTTAATCCTCTCCTTGCTAATGTAAAGCCAAAATTCATCTCCAACTTGGAAACTGTGATCAACACGGTGCTTGTCATGTCTTGTCTTGTACTTGGCTTAACTCTTTTCCAACTATTCTTGTACCATTTGATGTATCAATTGAATTTGTTCAATGAAATTTTTTGCCCTATCAATGTCATACTGACCATCAATAGCAATATCTTTCCCAAAGATAAAATCTAAAGGATATTTGGGAAAATATCCAAAACATGCTTCAAATGGCGATGTTTGAGTTGAAGAGTGCTTAGCCTGGTTGTAAGCATGTTGAATGTAGTATAAATGCTCATCCCAAAGTTTAGGATGCTTGTTGCAATAACCACGAAGAAGATGCACCACTGTTTTATTAACCACTTCTATTTGACCATCAGTTTGCGGATGAAAAGATGTGCTCTTTTTTAGTTTGGTGTCCATGAGTGCCCATAAACTTGACCAAAAGTTCCCAATAAATCGAGAATCTCGATCATAAATAATAGATTAGGCAACCCAAAATGTACCCAAACATGCTGAAAGAACATTTGTGTTGTTTTGATGCAGGAGCATCGCCCACGTCAAGCGAGGAGCGCGGAAGTGAAGGATAGCTGGATATGCCAACCAACATTTTTGAATATTTCCCTTAAGAGTGATGCGCAAAATCTTAAATGAGCCATTAAGAGAAAGTGCACTTGTACATTGTAATTGGAACTTGAGCGGATTGCTCTCGTCCTTAGTAGATAGACGACATTTAAGATGGTTAATGTAAGGTAGGTAGAATTTAATTCTAGACTAGACTGTTTGAGAGCGCAAGAGGGAAACGGGATATAGACACCCTCATTTGTACATTGTAACATTATCAAGGAAGAACAAGAGCAAGCAGAGAGCTGAGAAAGAACACCCATGTACATACATTTGAATTAATAGAAAGCTTTGATTCAAATTCATGGTTTTGTGTTGTTCTCTGTGTATTGATGTTGAATGATATGCTCATGAATGTTTACTTCCCGTTATGCATTTGCTTTTATGCTGTGTATGTGATTTCATGTTTGAATTGAATTCTGAGAGGAAGTGAGAATGAGTTTCCGTTGTTTCTTTATTTGATCCAGAGAATTCCTGCAAGGAGTGCAGTCGAAGTGTCCGCAAGGAGTGCGTTGACAGAGAGTTCAGATAGAGATAGCTTTTGTTCTCATTTACTCAAAAGGTGTAGCTGAGCACGGGAGCCGTGCAAGGAGTGTGCAGGCCAAGATAAGTCTCAGAGTTGTGATTCTGAGCAGAGCATTGAGAGACTGTTGTTGCAGGTGCACGCATAGTCGAAAGGATTCAACCCTTGGAAGTGTTGAACGGCTGCCGCAAGGAGTGCATGCAAGAGTTTTCCTGAAGGACTTGGAAGTCGTGGGAAAATCTCGAGAAGGATAGGCCTTTGAGTTGTTGAAAGATAGCGCAGAGAAGTTGTGCCTTGTAGGTTTGGCGAGAAGCGTCATAAGTTTTCACGCAGGTGGACAAGCCTTCGAGGAGGAGTACTTGTTTCATTTTACAGGATTCCTCAAAAAAAAATAGACGGTCGTAATTTTATGAGGAGAATCCACGAATTTCCATGGGTCATTGGATCTTGTGAAGGTGCAGGGGAAATACACGAGTATTCCCATAGGGTTCAAAGTTTGGGACATATAGAGTCATTGATCCAAGCCATCCAGGGCCGTTGGATTCTTCGCGAAATCGCCTATCGGGATTTCGTGAGAAAAGAGTCGAAGATTTGGTAACGGGAATCGTGAAATTGCGATACACGATATCCCGACAGCAAAAAGGAATAGTGTGGGACCACCGGAGTTGTTGACGTGGACAGGTGGCGTGCTATTTCTGGGTTTCACAGCGAGAAGTCTCGAATTCACTGCATTAGGATTCGCGATACCGCGAACTCCGAAGTGCCAAAGGAGTGAAGCGGCGATTGAATAATCCATCCACACGTGTGTTGGAGTTTCGGCGCATCGGGACTCAGGAGTCAGAGAATTGAGTTGCTCGACACCGCAAATGCCGAACTCGTGATAGGAGAGGTCCTGACAGAGTAAAGGAAGGGTCAGCGTTGATTCGTATCGGGTCTCGGGAATCCGAGAGTGCAAAGTTCGACCACTAACCTCGCGAAGTCGCAAAGTCCGATCCTTCGAGTGCAGAGAGGGGGATCGCACGAAGATTTATGTGGGTGAATATTTTCCGATAGGGAATTAGAAGGACCGGTTAGGGTTCTTCGGGCCAAGGGAAGAGAAGGTCCTGTGAGCGGACGTGCCTGTGGGTGCGGGCTGCATCAGGTTTGGTATCAGAGCCCAGAAAGATTCTTTGCATTCTGTAGCAGAGAAGGAGAATTCGCCATGTTGCCAAGGAGATATAGGAAATCACCTGATATAGAGGATAGGGAGGTGCAGAGAAGAAGAGGCAGGAAGATGGAAAATCCATAAATGGAGAGACAGATGCGTGATCTCCGAGCAAGAATCGAAGATATGGAGACAGCACAAAGGCGCACAGCCAGTGCGGGGGATCTGAGTGATTCTGAAAGTGAAGTCGAGGCTGAACGTGAGGAGGAAGTTGCAGCCGAAGATGCATCAAATGAACGTTTAATCAAAGCTATTGCCAGGATGGGTGCAAGAGCGAAAATGGACATTCTAGTTTACGAGGGAAACTTGGATGCAGAGGAGCTTCTAGACTGGATTAGAGCTCTAGATACATACTTCGACTACAAAGATATCGAGGAGGACAAGAAAGTCAAGCATGTTTTCACAAGACTGAAAGGACATGCAACATTGTGGTGGGATGAACTACAAGATGACAGACGCTGCAAGGGCAAGCAAAAGATCAAAAGCTGGGGCAGGATGATCGCAAAGATGAAGGCGAAATTCATCCCCAGGGACTATCAAATTACTCTGTTCCGAAGAATGCAGAACCTGAGACAGAAGCTGATGACAGTGAAAGAATACACTGAGGAATTCTATAGGCTGAACATCCGAGCAGGTCATCGGGAGAGCGATGATGAGAAGGTTGCTAGATATTTGAATGGTCTGAGATACGACATTCAGGATGAATTGAGCATGCTAACCATCTGAACGGTGGAGGATGCTTACCAATTGGCTCTGAAAGCTGAGGAGAAGCTGAGCCGCAGACAAGGTCAGATAGGCCAAGGCAGAAGTCAACCAAGAGGAAAATCAGTTGCCCAGGACAGAAGCCAGAATCCCAAAGAATACTGGAAGAAACCTCAAACTCGAATTGAGAGAGGTGGAAGTTCACAGAGAGAACAACATACTGAGCAGAGAGGAGATTATGTTGATGGAAATACTTTTCCTCGAACTAGAGGTAGAGGAAGAGGAAGAGCTGGAGTCATTACATGATTCACATGTGGAAAGAATGGGCACAAGTCTTACGAGTGTCCAGATAAAAAGAAGGAGACTGGAGAAGCTCACATCACCGAGGCGCAGAGGCGAGATGTTGAGGCAGAGGACGCTGAAGGCAGAAGGTCGCTTATGATGCGAAAAGCTCTTTTGACACCTGAGAAGGAGGTGGAGAGTTCAGTCCAGAGGAGCAGGTTATTCCGGACTATTTGCAAGACCAAGGATAGGGTATGCAAGGTTATTGTAGATAGTGGAAGCACTGATAATCTCGTTTCGACCGAGATGGTAGAAAAGTTGGAATTGGAGACGATTGATCATCCAAGCCCGTACAGAATTTCTTGGTTGCAGAAAGGACACCAGGTAACTGTCACTAAACAATGTTTAGTTGAATTCAAGATAGGGGGATATAATGATAAGATCTTGTGTGATGTTATTCCGATGGATGTTTGTCATTTATTGCTGGGTAGACCATGGAAATACGACAGAAATGTGATTCATGATGGGCGAATGAACACATACACCCTGGAGAAGAATGGGAGGACACACATGTTGCTTCCAATTAAGGATAAGGAGGTGAAACCGGAGGTAAGAAACACAGTACTTCTCATGAGTGGGAAGGAACTTCTTACTGAGGTTAAGAAGAAGGAAGATCCACAATTCTTTGTGGTCAGGAAACCAAGGATTGTTTTGACTAGCACAAGAGTGGATGATTTACCAGAAGTGATTCAGGAACTGCTGGAAGAGTTCGTTGATATAGTTGTGGACAAATTACCTCATTTGTTGCCACCGATAAGGAGTGTGAGTCATCATATTGACCTTATACCAGGAGCTAGTTTGTCAAACAAAGCCACGTACAGGTTAACGCCGCAAGAGAATGAAGAAGTTAAAAGACAAGTCCAAGACTTGATGGACAAGGGGTTGGTCAGAGAGAGCTTGAGTCCATGTGTTGTTCCAACAGTACTTAGTCCAAAGAAAGATGGAGGCTGAAGGATGTGTACTGACTCAAGGGAGATCAACAAAATAACCATCAGGTACAGATTTCCATTGCCGAGGATGGATGATCTGATGGATTGCTTGAGTGGAGCAAAATACTTTTCAAAGATTGATTTGAAAAGCGGGTATCATCAGATTCGCATGAGAGAAGGCGATGAATGGAAGACAACCTTCAAAACAAATGAAGGTTTGTATGAATGTCTTGTTATGCCGCTTGGCTTAACAAATGCACCGAGTACCTTCATGAGACTGATGAACGAAGTGCTGAGGGAGTTCATCGGTAAATTCGTCATCGTGTATTTGGATGACATACTGATTTTCAGTAAATCAGTGGTTGAACACTTGAAGCATTTGGCTACAGTGATGAGAAAGCTACAGCAGGAGAAGTTGTTGATAAATATGAAGAAATCTTCATTTATGAAGACAGATCTCATCTATCTGGGATTTGTTATTTCTGCAGATAAGTTGCAAATGGATCCAGAGAAAGTGGACGTAATCAAGAATTGGCCATCACCGAAGAATATGCTCGAGGTGAGAAATTTTCATGCATTGGCTAGTTTCTACCGAAAGTTCATCAGGAATTTCAGTTGAATCAATGCAGCAATGTTGGATACAGTGAAGAAGCAGCATAAATCTTTTCACTGGACGACAGAGGCCAAGAAGAGTTTCAACTTGTTGAAACAAAAGATCACAGAACAACCGGTTTTGGTGTTGCCGGATTTCCGAAAGACATTTCAGGTGAAATGCGATGCAAGAGGGTTTGCAATTGGGGCGGTCTTAAGTCAGGATGACAGGCCGATCGCATACTTCAGCGAGAAGCTGAATGAGGTGAAGGTGAAATACTCCACATATGACAAGGAATTTTATGCTATCATTCAGGCACTGAAGAAGTGGAGGCATTACTTGATCCCGAAAGAATTTGTTCTATACAGTGATAATCGAACATTATAGTTTGTGACTCAACAGGAGAAGTTGAATCAGAGACATGTAAAATGGGTAGAGTATATGCAGAATTTCACGTTTGTGATTAAACATATTTCGGGTACTGCTAACAAAGTGGTTGATGCTTTGAGAAGGAAATGTTTGTTGTTGCAGGAGTTCCGAGTCGAGACGTTAGGTTTTGATGATCTCAGGGACATGTATGCAGATGATCAGGATTTCAAAGAAGCGTACGAGGCAACTGAGAATCCAGTTCTCAGAGATAGGAGACAGTGGGCCGAGTACATGATCCAGGAAGGATTTCTCTTTAAGGGTACTCAGTTGTGTATTCCGAAATGCTCCATGAGGGAGGATCTGTTGAAGGAAAAACACAGTGGGAGATTGGCAGGACATTTCGGTCATGAAAAGATGTTCGCAAAGCTGAGCAAATCATACTTTTGTCCAGGGATGCGATCAGAGGTCAAGAGGTTTGTAGACAGATGTAGAATTTTCCAGCATTCCAAAGGAAGAAAGAAGAATGCAGGATTCTATCAACCATTACCCATACCCAAGAGGCCATGGGATGAAATCAACATGGATTTCATACTGGGATTTCCAAGGACACAAAGAGGATTTGACTCTATCTTTTTTATAGTGGAAAGGTTTTCCAAGATGGCACATTTTATCCCATGTCAGAAAATCAGTGACGCGACTCACATCGCGAACTTGTTTTTCAAAGAAGTCGTTCAACTTCACGGCCTACCGAAAAGCATAGTTTCGGACAGAGACACAAAGTTCATAGGGAATTTTTGGAGGACCTTATGGAAGAAGCTGGGAACTAATTTGATGTTTAGTTCAGCGTATCATCCTCAAATGGATGGATAGATGGAGGTCATGAACAAGAGTCTGGGAGACTTACTGAGAAGCTTGGTGACAGAGCACCACAACAGCTGGGACAATATATTGCCGCAGGCAGAGTTTGCATACAACGACTCAGTAAATAGGAGTACAGGGAAGAGTCCATTTCAGATTGTTTATGGTATGAAGCCGAGAGGATTTTCTGAACTGAGGGATTCAAAACAGACTGCGACTAGGAGCGCTAGTGCAGAAGATTTCGCAGAGGCGATGAGAGAACTTCACAGCCAGGTGAAGCAGCGACTGCTAGATTCAAGTCAGGAATATAAGCCCAGAGCAGATCAGCGGAAGAGGCAACTTCAGTTCAAGGTTGGTGACTTAGTTCTGGCACATTTTCGAAGGGAAAGGTTCCCGAGAGGAACATATAATAAGCTCAAGATGAAGAAAATTGGGCCATGCAAGGTCTTGAGAAAATTTGGGACAAACGCTTATGAGATTGAATTACCGGATGGAATTGGAATATCTTCGATATTCAATGTCTCAGATTTGTACCCATATAAGGCTGATGGAGCAGGAACAAGAGATAAGCATCCAGAGGTTCGGTGGCGAAAGCAGATGCCAGTTGCAGAGAAGTCGCGGATGGAGTGCATACTAGACAAGAGAATAAGCAAGAAGACCAGGAGAAAAGAATACTTTGAGTATCTGTTCAAGTGGAAGAACCATCTAGTCGAAGATGCCAGCTGGGAAAGCGAAGCAGTGATACAGAAGCATGGACGGACCATGCAGGGGCTCATGGACAGGAGCCCATGAAATTTTTTCAAGCGAGGGAGTATGATGCAGGAGCATCACCCACGTCAAGCGAGCAACGCGGAAGTGAAGGACAATTGGATAAGCCATCCAACATTTTTGAATATTTCCCTTAAGAGTGATGCGCAAAATCTTAAATGAGCCATTAAGAGAAAGCACACTTGTACATTGTAATTGGATCTTGAGCGGATTGTTCTCGTCCTTAGTAGATAGACGACATTTAAGATGGTTAATGTAAGGTAGGTAGAATTTAATTCTAGACTAGAATATTTGAGAGTGCAAGAGGGAAACGGGATATAGACACCCTCATTTGTACATTGTAACATTATCAAGGAAGAACAAGAGAAAGCAGAGAGCTGAGAAAGAACACCCATGTACAGACATTTGAATTAATAGAAAGCTCTGATTCAAATTCATGGTTTTGTGTTGTTCTTTGTGTATTGATGCTTATGCATTTGATTTTATGCTGTGTATGTGATTTCATGTTTGAATTGAAGTCTGAGAGGAAGTGAGAATGAGTTTTCATTGTTTCTCTATTTGAGCCAGAGAATTCCTGCAAGGAGTGCAGTCGAAGTGTCCGCAAGGAGTGCATTGATAGAGAGTTCAGATAGAGATAGATTTTGTTCTCATTTACTCAACAGGTGTAGCTGAGCACGGGAGCCGTGCAAGGAGTGCACAGGCTAAGCTAAGTCTCAGAGTTGTGATTCTGAGCAAAGCATTGAGAGACTGCTGCTGCAGGTACGCGCAAAGTCGAAAGGATTCAACCCTTGGAAGTGTTGAAGGGCTGCCACAAGGAGTGCGTGCAAGAGTTTTCCTGAAGTACTTGGAAGTCGTGGGAAAAGCTCAGGAAGGATAGGCCTTTGAGTTGTTGAAAGATAGTGCAGAGAAGTTGTGCCTTGTAGGTTTAGTGAGAAGTGTCGTAAGTTTGCACGCAGGTGGACAAGCCTTTGAGGAGGAGTACTTGTTTCATTTTACAGGATTCCTCAAAAAACAATAGACGGTCGTAATTTTTCGAGGAGAATCCGTGAATTTCCATGGGTCGTTGCATCTTGTGGAGGTGCAGGGGAAATACATGAGTATTCCCATAGGGTTCAAAGTTTGGGACAGATAGAGCCTTTGATCCAAGCCAACTAGGGTCATTGGATTGTTCGCTAAATCGCCTATCGAGATTTCGTGAGAAAAGAGTCGAAGATTTGGTAACGGGAATCGCGAAATCGCAATACGCGATATCCCGACAGCAAAAAGGAATAGTGTGGGACCACCGAAGTTGGTGACGTGGATAGGTGGCATGCTATTTCGGGGTTTCGCAGCGAGAAGTCCTGAATTCACTGCATTAGGATTCGCGATACTGCGAACTCCGAAGTGCCGATGGAGTGAAGTGGCAATTGAATAATCCATCCACACGTGTGTCGGAGTTTCGGTGCATCGAGACTCGGGAGTCAAAGAATCAAGTTTATTGACACCGCGAATGCTGAACTCACGATAGGAGAGGTCCCGACAGAGTAAAGGAAGGGTCAACGTTGATTCGTATCGGGTCTCGGGAATCCAAGAGTGCAAAGTTCGACCACTAACCTCGCGAAGTCACGAAGTCCGATCCTTCGAGTGCAGAGAGGGGGATCGCACGAAGATTTCTGTGGGTGAAGATTTTTCGATAGGGAATTAGAAGGACCGGTTAGGGTTCTTCGGGCCAAGGGAAGAGAAGGTCCTATGAGCGGACGTGCCTGCGGGTGCAGGCTGCGTCATGTTTGCTCGACTGTAACCTGCTTCTTACAAGGCATCAAAATACACATTTTGCTGAAATGATCAACCACAACATAAAGATAATCATGATTTTTTTTAGACATAGGTAACCCTCCTACAAAGTCCATGGAAATGCTTTCCCAAGGATAAGAAGGAACCGGAAGTGGAGTATACAAACCCAACTTTCTATTGCTAGGCTTGCTTGTAGCACATAATGAACATCCTCTAACATATCTTGAAACACTTTCATTCATTTTAGGCCAATATCAATACCTTTTCAAATTAGCCACCGTCTTGCCTACACCAAAGTGACCAACAATAAGAGAAGAATGAGCTTCTCTTATAATGTTGATTCTTTCACCCTATGGAATACATAGCTTGCCAAGATGATACAAAATATTATCATGCACACGGTAATCCAATTCCTCAGCATGGTTAGAATGACACAAAGTTGTATATACTTATTTAAAATCAACATCTAAATCATATTGTTCAACATAGCTCTCATGCATGATAGGATTATGCTTAAGAATAATTGAAGCACTAATAATAGGCCTTAAAAGCATATCAACAACTTTGTTATAAATGCCCTTCTTATACCTTATGACCAAGTGGAGTTGTTGTAGAAAACCCATCCATCTGAAGTGCCTTGCTTGTTGTAGATTTGTTTGTGATTGTAAGTATTGCAATGGTTGATGATCTGTGTGAATGATAGTTTATTTTCCCAACAAATAATGTTTCCATTTTTTCACACTTTGCACCAATGCATACAAATCCTTATCATAAGTAGGATAGTTAATCATAACACCATTAAAAATTTCAGAATTAAAACAAATGGGCTTACCATGTTGTAACAAGACTGCTCCCATTGCATAATTGCTTGCATCAGTTTGGATTTCAAAAGGTTGTCTCAAATTCGGAAGTGCAAGAACTGGGGCTGAACTAATTTTCTCCTTCAAAGTATCAAAAT
>ML778604.1:771359-781509 GCA_009831015.1 Picea engelmannii | reverse complement strand
TGCCGAACTTTTTGGGTCTTTTTTCAGGATGAAGTTTCCAACAATGGTCTTCATCATGGCCATCCTTTGAACAGTGTTTGCATGTAAATTTTTCTCCCTCTTTCTTAACAGAAGCAATATTTTTTCCATTTCCCTTGAACTTCTTCTTTCCCTTGTCTCCATGACTGAAAGGCTTCTTGTTGCCCTCATGAGTTTCATTCCTCCCTCTTGCTTCCAAATGAGTTTCCTGAACACAAACTTCATCTAGATTTGAAGGGTTAAACATGAGCATTGCATGTCGCAAGTAACTATGTAAAGCTCCAATTTATTTGAGTAAAGTTTCTTGAGAAGACAAATCTACTCCCAAAACCAAATCTCTTCTCCTAAATTCTTGAGTAAAGCTTTGCACATTTTTCCCTTTAGCTTGTCTAAAATTTTTCCAATCCATAATAGCTTTCTGCATATATGCTAATGGATAAAATTTCTTTTTAATTGCAACAATGAAATCATTCCAAGAGGATAAAATTTTACCATGTTTCTTCATGTCCTCTTGTGTTTTGGCTTCCCACCAAATGAGTGTTGCACTATCCAATCTTAAAGAAGTAAGTTGAATCTTAGTTTCATCATCTTGAATTCTTTGTATCCTACAATACACTTCAATCTAACGAATCCAGTTATCTAATTTCTCAGCATTTACCTCTCCATTGTACATTGGCAATTCAAATTTAATATCAAACTTTAACAAAGAAATTTGTGGAGGAATTTTACCATGTCCCTTTGGAGAATTTGGAGGTGGTTGTGAAATGGTAGAAGAAGTGGAAGATGGAGGTGAGGGAGGTGGAGTATCACCATTCCCTCCATTTCCTTTTGGAGTTTTATCACCACTGTCTCCCTTGTCCTTTGAAGGGTTGGAGCTTTCACCTTGCAACCTTGCATTCCTTTCTTCCATCAAAACTTTCATCATTTCTCTCATATCCATGAAAGCCTGTCTAAGATCTTCATCTTCTGAAGAAAGATTTTCATGACTCTCTTCATGAGCCATACTTGGTGAATGCCTCCTTGAAGCTTGAGGTGATTGTATAGTCCTTCTTCTTGAAAGTTGATAACTTGGCTCTACAATTTGACCTTCCCCTCTTATGAGCTTCAACCTCGTGAGCATCAAAAAACAAAACACTTGCAAATAATCAAGCCTTCAAAAACCTTTTCTTTGATACCAACTTGATCTAAAAATGAAAAAGGCTTGTATCTTGAAATATTTTGCAAGTTTTTAATTAAGTGTGCTTAGGCAAAAGGATCAATTTGCAAACACATAATTTAGAGAAAATTTCAAATTCAATATGCATATAATAACCAGCAAATAACAGTGAACAGTAAACACATAACACAACAAATGATAAAGGAGTTCACCCCTCTCTTGGGCTACATATCTTGGTCCATCTTCCAATGGATCTTTTATATTATTTGCTCAAAGTGCTAAAATCAGTGCTTTACAATGCTCAAAATGCCAAATAGATGTCTCCAATGGCTCCAGAACGTCCAAAAACCCATAGCTGGGCTTTTTCAGCACCTGGTTTGGCCAAAAATTGAAGAAGATAGGCTTCCTGGAAGTTTCCCCTTCAAGCTTGCTCTCACTGGTTCGCCAAAACGCACCTTTGTGTGTCTAACCTAGCCTCTGCATGTTTTTCCATGCCTAAACCTAGCACCTCGCACATACCCACAAAACACATGAATTTGTAGAACAGTTAGGGAACCTAGCTCCCTAACCCCGGAGGTGTTGGGCGCATGGGGCCATGTGGCCACGTTTCCCGCACATCAAAAGGGGCTCGTTCCAACCATGCATGTAAGTGTGACAAGTGGCAGGCGCATTTGATGGGAAATCGTTTGAACAAACATACCTGTGCGCCATTTCAAGAGGCGTGGTCACATGGCGCATATAGAAACCGGGGGCTGGGGCCCGGACCTCCGCCCAACATTTAAATAATTAAAATCTAAATATATGTGCGCCCACATATATAACAAGCAACATACGGTGGCGTATTGGCAAGGAAACCTTTGTAAAAGCGTTACTCTATGGTGGAGGTTTGTGGTTCGAATCACATAGACTGCATAAATTTTAAACACCACCATGGTGCCACGTGGCAGCCCATGCCTAGGCCACGTGGCACCACCCAATTGGTTAAAAACATGCCACGTGTTTCACCTCCATTCGCCCATGTGCCACCTTGCTATCCAATCAAAACTTGCCACATCATCTTGCAAAATCAGTTGAAACGTCACCTGTACGGTCATGCCATGTCACCTGTACGGCCATGCCACATCACCTATACGGACTGTACAGTCAACAATTTTTTTTTGCCTGTTTGACCAATCGAACAGAACGTGATATCTCTCTCATACAGTGTATGTTTAAACCCGTTCAAATTACGTTGGGTTCGTGACGATGAGGCCTACGTCCCTATTCGTTTTGAAGCAATTACGAGAACTTTGAATTTTGAGCAAAATTTGATCCCTTGGATCATACTTACACCTTTCATAACCACCTTATTAAATCCACTATAGCTAATTATTCCCACAATACCAAACACCTTACCTACTTTGATCAAGCCAAAATTTTAGCATCACCCCCACATGACTCATCATGCATAATTAGGAAATCCTTAGAAATTGAAAAACATTCTAACAAAATTAATAGAGAAGATGGTTACAAACTTAGCCAATCTTGGAAACCGATCATTCATCGTCTTTTTAATTAAACCAATTCAATGCTCCTCTTAACTTCCCCCATTCTTTCATCAGTTTTATTTATGTTTATTAATTACTATTATTTCATCTTAATTATCAATTTGGTTAAATTTTTTAGATCATCCATTGAATCTAAACCCCCTCAATATGTTAATGATTCACTTTCATTTTATCAACAATATTTTATATTTATTCTTATATGATTTAGTCTATTTTGTATCAACTTTCAACCATAACTCGAATGTTCTTTTGTTCCCATTAAACTATTTTACTACCATATTATTAGTTGATATTTGTGTAACTTATCTATTGTAATAATGTTCATTCTAATAAGTACATTTTCATTTTAATTTCATTTATTTCTCTAAATTTAATTTCTCCTTTTTTGGAACATCTTCATAATTTATTTTTTAAAGACCTATACTTTAATTTAACCTTTACTTCTTTTTATCAAAAAAATTGTCCAAATCTACCTTAATTCATCGATTATTTTTTCTAATTTGGAATGTATCATTATATTAATTATCATCTATCTCAAGCCCCCGAGGTGTAGAAAATTCGGTGATGGAGTGTATCGTTAAGTAACTCCACTATGTGAAGTCATCGATTTTAAACCCTTGAGTTACATGTGTGTCGTGTGAGGGTTCGTGTTGGAATGCATGCAGGTTATAGTGGTAGTAGTCGGATAACACGACCATGTGTCATGCAAGTATGTGCTCAACTAATTGTTGATTTTGCTAGTCACACACAAAAAAAATCATATATCTCAATGCTTTCAAAGTGGAAAAATTGGAGGAATCATCTAGCAAGGTTATTTTAATGGTAGGTCCTAGTTTGAAAAATTGGGGTTTGAAACCTCACTGAGTCATTTTGAGGCTTCAAATGAAATTTTTGGGGGTAAAAACTTTCCCAACAACAACTTGGACCCTGAGACTCTATTCTACACATCTAGACCTTTCAAACAATGAAAATATCACATCAATTAGAGCTTGTATGCAAATGTTGTGCCTCTCTCAAGTTGACCTACCGTGTTGACCACCATGGTACGAGAGGATGCCATGTCAATCCTCATTACTCATGCATATGGAGCTACACACGTATGTAATTTCAAGAATATTCTAGAAGGTCCTAAACATTATCACAATTGAGGGTTGAGGAAGTCAAAACCCTACCCCTAGATGGTTATCGAGCTATGTTAAATACCGGGTCGTTGGGAGGAGAATCACTTCCATTCCATGTTATTGTATTTTGTTCCATAACAACGTAGAACAAATAAGAGTGGGAAATTAGAGAGAATAACAAAGGGGTTTAATGTTCTATAGTAGCCTAATAGGCCATAGGTCTCAGGTAACTCCATAGAGAGTGCCTTCTCCTTTGTACTTGCATTATTTTCATACTAGAGAAAATAGCACAACGCAACCTCACCTTCTAGTTGGGTTTTATGTCATAAGGGTTTCCTAGAGAAAATATTTTTGTTATTTTTTGGATGGTGTGTGATTGCATTTTATTGTTCTCTATTTTTCGCCATTTAATCTATTTCATGTAGAAGCAAAAAATCAGTAACTAAAGATTCTAGAATCTAAAGGAATTTAACCTTCATAGTGTAGATTTCAATTTTTTTTACAATATCTATTGTGATGAACTGTTCCAATGGTATCCACAATAGTTTACAGATCATATTGGTATTAGAGAAGTTTTTATTGGGGTATTTGTGGAAATTTCCAGGGACCCAGGAATCGGTTTAAGAAGAAACTAGTATAACCCTAGCCATGGCCAATGAGTTTGTTCATAAAAACCCTCCAGATCCGAAAAAGGAGATATTTGTGAAGCTAGAAGAGAAATTCATTGACATATACCACAATATGTCTCTCCTCATGGTAGCTCTAGCAATCAAGCTCGGATTGTTCGAAAAAGTTGAAGGCTCAAACTCAGAGATCAAATCAGATGGGAAATCAGGCATAATGAAGACCTAGAAAAGGAGTCATGGAAAAAGATTGAGAAAGCGAAATCGAGTTTGAGTATCATTAATCCTTCATAATCCCTATTCAATATGGGAGAAAAGTGGACATAAATCCATACCAAGGTGAGAGAAATGCATTAAAGTTGAATCATTGGTTGTAGCAACTAGAAGTTTATTTTAGCATTCACCATATAGATGAAGAGAAAAAGATTTCATTTGTTAGATTGAAGTTAGAGGGCCATCGTCTAGTAACTAGGTGAAACACTTAGTCTATAGGATGATCGTCTAGTAACTAGGTGGGGGACTTCAAAACCCTCATCAAGTCTCAATTATACCTTATCATGTATGTAGAGGACCAATGGATCTAGTGGCACTACTTCAGGAAAAGGTAGGGGACAAGTGTATAGGAGTACACCACTGAGTTCATAAAGATGGCCATCATGTTGGGTATCTCTCCCAAGAACCCATATGTACTCCTCAAGTATCTGGGGTGGTTACAGGTTGATGCATGGTTGATGCATGGTTCAATTTTATTGGTACATGTTTACAACGGTATATCTCACAGTGATAGTGTGACAATGGTTCCATCATTCTACTTCTACTTCAGGGTAGTTGGACGGGGCAAGGACAGGTGGTTGAAGCCACCTTCCGGTTGTAGCCAGAGAGCATAGGGGGTTGTAGCCTCCTTCTGGTTGTAGCTAGAGAATTGGGGAGTTGGAGATTCCCTCGGGTTGTAGCCTGAGAAACTAGGGGGTTGGAGCCTCCTTCCAGTTGCAACTGGAAAACAAAGGAAGTTGTTGCTTCTAATGAATGTAATTCTTCAAGAATATAAGAAAAAGCATTCTGTAGTTTTCTCCTGATTTAGGTTTCCACGTAAAACACTGGTGTATTGTGTAAGTGTGTGATTGTTCATTTCTTATTTCTCATTATTGGATAATAATTCTACATTGATATAACACTTGGATTATTTGGAGAAAAAGGATTATAATTACGTTATTATTGATTCAACCCCCCTCTCAGTAATCGAACAATTGGTATCAGACCAAGTTCCTTCAGAAATCAGTTTAACCACTGAAAGGTAGATCATGGAGAGTACCAACTTGTATAAAAATGGAATACAACAGTTTGATGGACAAAAGTATGCTTTTTGGAGCATAAGGATGAAGACATATATACAGGAACATGAATTTCACTTTGGCAATCAATTGTAGATGGATACACAACACCAACAATTCCACCAACAAATGACAAAGCAGTGAAACTCAGTGAGAATAATTACAAAGCCAAAAATGCACTTTTGAATGGTCTCAATGATACGGTATTCACCAAAGTTGCACATTGTAAATCCTCTAAAGACATATGGGACAAGCTTCGAAATATTTATGAAAGAGATACAAAAGTCAAAGAAGCAAAACTTCAAACTTACAGAGGTCAGTTCGAACAACTAAAAATGAAGGAAGATGAGAATATCACAGCCTACTTGTTACGAGTCGATGAAACAGTGAATGCAATCATAGGATTGGGAGAAGAAATCGAAGAATCTGTAATTGATCAAAAGGTACTAAGATCTCTTCCTATGAGATTTAACCCTAAGATATCAGCACTAGAAGAAATATTGAATCTAAACTCAATAAGCATGGATGAACTACATGGAATATTCACAGCATACGAAATGAGAACTGAACAGGAAAATACAGATGTAAAAGAAACAACCTTCAAAGCATCCAAAAGATCAAATCAAAATAAAAAAGAAGAATATAGCAACAACAATGATGACTTGAAAGATGATGAAGAAGTGGCTAACTTCGTCAAAAGACTGAACAAGGGAATCGACCGTAGGTATAGAGGTAAGCTTCCTTTAATTTGTTTTAATTATGATGGTATTGGTCATTTTGCTAACAAATGTCCTCATAAGAAAAAGAGAAATGATGAAGGTTACTCAAAAGGGAAACACACATATAAAGACAAAATAAATACAAAGAAAGTTTTCAAGAAAAGATTATGCACCAAAGAATACATCTCATAATCAGATGAAGATGAAGTCAATGACAGTGAGACAAGAAGAGTTCTATTCATGGCAGTAAAAGATTCTAATAGAGAAGACTCCAAAGAAGAATATGAAGAAGCCGAAGAAGAATTTGAACAAGTCGAAGAAGAAATTGAAGAGGCAGAAGTTGACTTTCGAGAAGAATTAATGTGTGCCATAGAAGTTATCAGAAGAGAAAAGAAGAAGAACAAGAAACTACAAGCAGAACTAGAAAAAAAAGAAAACACTCAAGAACTAGAACAAATGATCACAAAATTGAAGGTTCAAATAGAAGAAGATAAAATAATTGAAGAAGCACTCAAAGAACAACTAGAAGAAAAGGACAGGATCATTGGAAACTTGGAAGCGGAGATTGTCACATTAAGAAAAGATATTCAAAAGAAAAATATGCAGAATAGATCAAAAGTTTTGGATGACATTATCGGCAGTCAAAAATATCATTTTGACAAGACCGGACTTGGATACAATCAGACAAAAAAGGGATCAAGCTCCAAAATGATAGAGCAAGAAACATATACAAAAAGATATGTAGAAACAATCAAAGGGTATAGGAAGATATACAAGGAAGATTACAGGGACACTCCTCCACTGAGAAAATTCAAATTTCAGAATCAACAACCGACAGATAGGGCTCAAGAAGAAGAAGGATTCACAAGAGAACCTCCTTTCAAAATATCCTCAACTCCCGGGTATCAAACTATATTTTTCATTCTATGTTATGCATGTAATAATTTTGGACATAAAGTTGTGAATTGCAGAGCTAACAACAAGAACAATAACTACTTTGAGAGTAATACACAAAGGAGTTATCCAATAAGGCCTAGTGAAACATAGAGAAGAAGTTACAAAAGGTTTGAATCTTTGAGCACTGAAGTGGAATGTTACAAATGTAACGATTTTGGACATATGGCCAAAGATTCCATAATGACAGTCCTCCCTAAAGAACCACAGCAGAATAACAACAATCACAAACAGGAACCTCAGAAAAGAACATGGATAAGAAAGCAGTATCAATATAGCAATGAAGAATGCACACTCGCTCTACAAGATAAACAGAAGAAACGTGGTTGGTATGTTGAGAATGGATGTTCAAAACACATGACAGGTGATAGAGACAAGTTTATTACATTACGAAAGGAAAGGGATGGATCAGTCTCCTTCGGAAATGATGATTCAGCCAAAATCATTGGAAAAGGCATAGTTCAAATTGGGAACAAGAATGAAAAGGGAGAAAATGTTCTACTAGTAGAAGATATGAAACATAATTGTCTAAGTGTGAGTCAAATGTGTGACCAAGGTCATAAAGTTACTTTTGATTTACAAAAGTGTGAGATAAGAAAAGAAGGTTCGGGAAAATTGGTCGCTACAGCTGCAAGAACTTCAAGAAACATATATGTGTTAAGAGAAATTGGAAATGAAAAGTGTTGTCTAGGAAAGGAAGATGAAAGTTGGCTATGACACAGAAGAATGGGTCACACACATTTTGATAACCTTTTCAAAGTCGGCAAAAGAGAAGTAGTCAGAGAAATTCCCTAGATCATGAAACCAACCAACACTTTATGCAAGCATTGTCAACAAGGAAAGCAAACAAAGACCATGTTCAAATCAAAGGAATATTCAACGACAATACCACTGGAAATTGTGCATATTGATCTAGTTGGACCAACTAAAACCAAGGTCTTAAAAGGTGAGAAATATTTTATGTAATTAGTTGATGATTATGTTAGAAAAATAGGACCATGGAGCAATAAAATAAAACAAATACGGAAACAAAACACAGAAGATACACAATACAATAGAGACACAAATTTACATGGTTCACCCAGTGTGGGCTACGTCCACCAGAGAAATTGCCAAGTCCTTCCTTTATTATTATCCAGCAAATGAAGGGATACAACCTACAGCAAAACCCGTTGTAACCTCCTCTTCTTTCTCTCACAATATCCTCTCTCAAAATACAATCCTCGCCATAATGTATAGCCGCAATACATTTCCCTCATAACAGAGGGTTGCCTTCTAGGGAAAAAAACCCTAACATAATTTCTACCGTTATATCTGAGACCTTATAATGAACGGTTCAGATTTACAATGAAATTATAATATACATTTACAAGGCAATTTTTCCTTCGGGGGCTTTGCTCCCGAACCCCCCAGCTGGGGGGATAGGCCCCCTAGACTCCACAAAGGGGGTACCCCCCCTCTCCACTCCCCCACATGGAAGAGTGTACATACTTCTAGGGTGTAAAGTTTTCATGGGATATAAACACGTTTGAAAGCAAGGACCTCTAAATCAGGAACAAAATCAGGCTCCACAACCAACAATATCCCACTTGGAGACTGATCTCAACAAATCCACCGTTGTTGTATATGATGGACTCTGAACCTTCTTGGACCTGGAAAATTTCTCATCTTCATCTTCATTCTTGAAGACCAACTGAAACTGAGTAGGAACTCAATTTCTCTCTAGTTACTCCCTTTGTTAACATGTTTGCAGGATTTTGGCTAGTGTGTATCTTTTCCAACTTCAAATTCCCATCTTCCAAGGCGGATCGTATGAAGTGGTACCTCAAATGTATATGCTTAGTCTTCGAATGGAAGGCTGATTTATTTGCAAGATGAATTGCACTCTCACTATCATAGTACAACCTGCCATTCTCCTGCTCCTTTCCCAATTCCTCCATAAACCTTTGTAACCAAATCATCTCTTTACTAGCCTCTGTAACGGCAACATACTCTGCCTCTGTTGTTGAAAGTGAAACAACATTTTGCAGTTTCGAAATCCGACTTACTGTTGTTCCACCTATAGTAAAAACATACCCTATGGTTCTCCTTCGGCTGTCTTTATCACCTGCCATATCTGAATCAACATATCCCTATAGAAAAGTGTCTGAACCTCCAAAACATAATGCATGAGTAGCATTACCTCTCAAATACATGAGAATCCACTTTACTGCCTCCCAATGTTCTTTACCTGGATTGTTCATATACATGCTCACAACTCCCACTGCATGTGCAATATCTAGTCTTGTGCAAACCATTGCATACATCAAGCTGCCAATTGTTGATGAATAAGGGACCCTGGACATGTATTATATCTCCTCCTATGTCTTGGGACACATTTCCTTAGTTAATTTGAAATGTCTGGCCAAAGGTGTACTAATTGGTTTTTCATTTTGCATTCTAAACCTCTCCAACACCTTCTCTGTGTACTCACCTTGAGACAATGTCAATTTGGGATTTTTTCTGTCTCTTGTTATTCTCATGCCAAGGATTTTCTTTACAGCACCCAAATCCTTCATCGAAAATGAATTGGCTAATTTCTTCTTGAGCATATTTATATCCTACATATTAGACCCTGCAACAAGCATGTCATCTACATACAATAGCAAGATAATATAGCTTCCATTTTCTAGCCTTTTAAA
>ML778604.1:757985-769552 GCA_009831015.1 Picea engelmannii | reverse complement strand
ATAATCTAGAAAATGTTTCCTATGGGGTGTGGCATGAAATGAAGCCCCTGAATCTACTACCCAAGACTCAGAAATATTATCTACAGAAAGAATCAAAGCATCTTGTAACACATCACCTGTTACATTTGCTTCCTGATTTCTCTATTGTTGTCCATCTCTTTGTTTCTTTGGAGCTCTATAGTCTTTCTTCAGATGTCATTTCTTCCCATAATTCCATCACTCTATCTTTCCAAGTTTATATTTGGATCTACCCTTCCTAGAATTCTTGTGATTCCCTGAGCCCTTTCCTCTATCCTTTTGTCTTTCCCTGTTCTCCATGGTCAATGCATTACCTGATGTCTCACTTGTGCTTTTCCTTCGCATTTCCTCACTAAGGATAACACCAACAACATCATCAAATTTTAAATTATTTGAACCAAAGACAGACTTACTTACAGCCATGACCAAGCCATTCCAGATTTCTGGCAATGAGCACAAGATTAGAAGAGCCCTAACCTCATCATCAAAGTCCACTTTTACAGAACTTAGTTGATTAGTAGCCGTATTAAATTCATTTAAACGATCTGCAACAGACCCACCTTCTGACATATTCATATTAAATAATCTCTTCATTAGAAATACCTTATTGGACGTCGAGGGTTTTTCATACAGTTTAGCCAACACGTCCATCAGATCCTTCGTTGTCTTTTCTTTCAAAATATTGAAAGCCACCGGCGCTGCCAAACTCAGTCGTATCGTTCCTAGAGCCTTTCTGTCAAGAATATCTCATTCTTCATCCTTCATGGTCATCGACTTCTTTGCTACTCCAACCAATGGTAGGAATAGATCCTTCTGATATAAATAATCTTCCATCTGCATCTTCCATAACCGGTAGTTTTGGCCATTAAATTTCTCGACCCTAAACTTTCCATCTTCCGACATTGCTCCCACTCGAACCAGGAACCCTATTTTCCTGAGACTTACCTTTCGCTCTGATACCAGTTGTTAGAAAAACAGGACCGTGGACCAATAAAATAAAACAAATACGGAAACAAAACATAAAAGATACACAATACAATAGAGACACAGATTTACGTGGTTCACCCAGTGTGGGCTATGTCCACCAGATAAATTGACAGGTCCTTCATTTATTATTATCCAGCAAATGAAGGGATAAAACCTACAACAAAACCCATTGTAACTTCCTCTTCTTTCTCTCACAGTCTCCTCTCTCATAATACAATCCTCGCCATAATGCATAGCCTTAATACATTTCCCTCATAACAGAGGGTTTCCTTCTAGGGAAAAAAACCCTAACATAATTTCTGCCATTAGATATGCGACCTTATAATGAATGGTCCAGATTTACAATGAAATTACAATATACATTTACAAGGCAATTTTTCCTTCGGGAGCTTCGCCCCCGAACCCCGCAGAGGGGGTAACCCCCCTCTGCACTCCCCCACATGGAAGAGTGTACATACTTATGGGGTGTAAATTCTTCATGGGATATAAACACGATTGAAATCAAGGACCTCTGAATCAAGAACAAAATCATGCTCCACAACCAACAGATTATACAAGAATGACTGCAGTTTGCTTTCTCAAGAATAAGTCAGAAGCTTTTGAAAACTTCAAGATCTACAAGGAAATGGTTGAAAATGAAATGGATTCAAAAATCAAATGCTTGAGATCTGATAATGGAGGAGAGTTCACCTCAAAGGAATTTATGGACTACTGCAGCAATCATGTAATAAAAAGACAATTCTCTATTGCTAGGACACCTCAACAGAATGGAGTTGTTGAAAGAAAGAACAAGATAGTACAGGAAATGGCTTGAATAATGCTAATGGATTCAAAATTGACAGATATTTTTTGGACACAGGAAGTGCATACAACAGTTCATATTCAAAACAGAGTAATGCTCAGAAATAACACTAATAAAACCCCTTACGAACTATGGAAAGGAAGACCAGCAAATGTAAACCACTTCGGATTTTTTGGAAGAAAATGTTATATAAAAAGAGAAGATAGCGGAATGGGAAAGTTTGACTCTCATGTGGACAAAGGAGTACTTGTTGGTTACTCAAGTATAAGGAAAGCATACAAGTGTTACAATATAAGATTAAAGAAAGTTGTGGAAAGCATCAACGTGACAATTGATGAAACAGGCAGACCAGAATCCAAGGAAGAAGAAAATAAATCAATGAAACAACCCTTAGAAGAAGAAGAAGAAGATGAAAAAGAAGTAGAAGAGGAAGATGAAGAGAAACTGACAGAAGCAAAAGAGAAAGTTCAGGAAGTGTCTCCAAAGACACCTAGCAGACGAATATAGAAGAATCATCCTCCAGATCAGATTATCGGAAACAAAGATGAAGGAGTTGAGACTAGAAGAAAAATCCGTTCACCAGAACAAACTCACCTAGCACTCTTATCTACAATTGAACCAAATTGTTTTGAAGAAGCCAACAAAGATGAATTTTAGAAAAAGGCCATGGATGAAGAATTGGATCAAATAGAGAAAAATGACACTTGGGAACTAGTTCCAAGACCAAAGAATAAGAATGTGATCAGCACAAAATGGATCTTTAGGAATAAACTAAATGAAGATGGATAGGTTACAAGGAACAAATCTAGATTGGTATGTAAAGTATATGCACAGGTTGAAGGAATCGACTTTGACAAGACATTTTCCCCAATTGAAAAAATGGAAGCAATCTGTTTTCTTTTAGCTTATGCATGCTCCAAAAATATTAAATGTATCATATGGACGTAAAATCAACTTTTCTGAATGGGGAACTTGAAGAAGAAGTCTACATTGAACAACCAGAAGTATTTCAGTTGTCAGAGAATGTAGACTATGTGTGAAAATTAAAGAAGCCCTTGTATGGTCTAAAACAGGCTCCTAGAGCATGGTACTCTAGACTGGATAAATATCTACATCAAGCAGGGTTCAGAAAAGGAAGTGCAAACATCAACCTCTACATCAAGGTAAGTCAAGGTAATATTTTATTAGTTGAAGTTTATGTTGATGATATTATTTTTGGTAGTGATGATGACAGGTTAAGCCAAACATTTGCAACGGATATGAAAAATGAATTTGAAATGTCGTTATTTGGAGAACTATCCTTCTTTTTGGGACTTCAGATACGCCAAAGCAACCAAGGATATTTTGTTTCTCAAACCAAGTATATTAGAGAAATGCTAAAAAGGTTTGGTATGGAAGATTGCAAACTAGTTATCACTCCCATGCAAACCAGTTGCAAGTTGATCAAAGATGATGATTTGAAGTCTACAGATCAGAGGCAATATAGGTCAATGATTGGAAACCTACTATATGTGATAGCATACAAAACAGATGTAATGCAGGCACTTGGACAGGTGGCACAATCTCAAGCAGGACCAAAGGAATCACATGTATTAGTAGTGAAGAGGATTTTCAGATATCTCAAAGGAACATAAGAGTTTGGATTATGGTATCCAAAAGGAAAGGATCTATCATTTATTTCCTACATAGATGAAGATTGTGCAGGTTGTATTGATGAGGACGCTTGGCAGAAGATCTATTACTCCAGGTAAGTGCTAGCCCCTTTTTCATTAGCCCCTTCCTTCATAAGACCCTAGGCTAGGACCTCATGGAAAACTGTGATTGCGGTATGGGAAAGAGTGGCTTTAGGCCAACCCAAATTTCACCCCGCAATTCACCTCCAGCTACCACGCATCACTTTTTTAAAACCATGGTATAAATTGTAGCCCGCTCTCAGATTTTTAACATCCAAGCAAGTTCTGGCCCCACAATCCAGCTTGTATGTCGACCTCCAATCCCTTTACGATGATCCACGATCAATGGTTTCTATCTATTCTCCCTTTTCTACCTTCTTTCCTCCTTCTACACATAATCCCAGATCTACAGGATCTGTCGACACGTAGCTCCCTTCCAAATCAATGACTACGGTTGATTCTGGATCTCCATCCCTCGGGTGTTTCAACTCTCGACTTTCTTATTTTCCCGTTTGGAAATCTTTCGGAGTGGAAGATCTATTGACACCTATCCTCAATAACCAGACGATTCTGATGAAATATGGATCTCCATCCTTCGAGAGTTCTCACGTCTCCACACACACAAATCTATGGAGTGAATTTCCCTGGAGTAACAGATCTTCTTCCAAGCGTCCTCTCCAAATCAATGACCCCGATTCTCTTCGAGACTTCGACTCTTTCCGACCAAGACTAGATCAACGGTCCTTCGACCTCCTCCTCGATTAATGATCGATATCTTATTTGGGACTTTAGCGCTTTCATCCTTTGATTTCCTCTGGAGTGCTCTATACCTAGAGTTCCAAATATGGTGCCACATGTCCACTTTCAGATCAACGACCAAGATTTACTTCGATTGTTTCTCCTCCTCCTTGTCCACAAAATTCTGAAGTTGTGGATCTTACGCCCCTTGTCCTCCTTGATGATGGATGGTCCCAAATCACTTCAGGACTTCGGGACTTTGACAAGTCCACTTATCCTATGCACACAAGGGTTAAGTCTCGTGCTCTTACCCCCGGATCCAACAGTCTCTAGTCCTTGGCGCTCAGACCTAACAGATGGGATTTGTTCCTCTCCTCTGCAATTCCTTTATTCTGTTGGACACTGATCTAACAGTCCAGGATCCTCCCCACAACCGATATGACGGCTTCTGTCGGTCCTCCTCCTGAGATTTTGACTTATTACGCCTTGGAATATTTTGTCAGTGTTCAAAGGCTTCGGCCTTTGACCTTTCTCCTGTGAGTCCGCCTCTTGGATCTCATCTTCGCTCTCATAAGCGTTATCTCTTAGGAGCTTTAGGATTTATAATGATCCCATCTCCAATGCACTCCTTGTGTTATCTCTTCTGATCTTTTTTAATTACTCAGTATCTTAAGGGTCTTGGCCCTTCTGTTTCCTTTAAAAGGAAAACTCCATGCCCTCCTGGAAACCTCCTTCTCAAAGAACACCTTCATTTTCTACAAAGTATTCAACAGCTTTGTGAGTATCTTCCTCCGATACTCTTCTCCCTAAACTCGACAAAGAGTTCTCTCTGTGCACACTTTCACTCGCTCGATTCCAGCCTAGTAGAGCCCTACAAATTTCTCAATGACTCTATCTCTCACTGAACTCAACACGTAGTTCTTCCTGTGCACTCCTTGCACCTCCACTGATGAAGGTTCAATGGTATCTCTCCTGAGCTTCTCTGAGGTTAACTTACCTCTTTCAATGCACTCCTTGAGGACAATGTGCACTGCTTGCACTCGAAAAATCAAAGAAGAGAAACAATTGAAACCTATTCAATACTTCACCAGTTCAACCAATCTGATTTAGGAAAACGTTCAGATTTCATTTTCTTTCTGAGCTCTTCTCTACTCTGTTAAAATTTTTGTTCACTAGCCCCTTTCTCTCAGTCCCCAATCCATGTGATCATGGGCCATGACTAAGCGCTAGATCACTAGGTGCTTACTCGGGCCTTCGGCTTCGGAAGATTTCAAAGCACCACAAAACAATCTCTCGGAGTTCAGATTATCAAACTCATGAAGTAGGGTGGATCAAACGTCCACGTCTACTCAACATCCGATGACTGACACTCACTATGGAACCTCAGGTGTCTGATTTCTAGGTCTTTGGGTCTTCGAGACTTCGGAGCTTTGGAGGATCTCGCATCCACACATCTGAAATGTTAATCTCCGAACATTCCCAATCATCCTTGGTGACATCATTACGTCACATCACTTACATTTTCCAATTGTGGGGGCATGCGGTAGTGGTTTGGAGTAACCCACCTTTCATCCCACAATTCATCTTAGGCTGACACATAACCCCTCGGTGAAACCGCAATTTAGATTGCAGGACCGCCTTGGATAATTAACTTCCGTGCAAATTGGGTGCCCGCAATGCCTCCTGGCCATCGTTCTTGATTTATCATGACCAATTCCAGTGTGGGTCCTCCAACCTTTAACTACGTTATGTAACCTTGACCCCACTAGCCATGCTCATACATAAATCTACATGGCAGAGTACTAGCGGTTGATACGTGGCCCATTCAGATGAGTGACACGTGTCTCGTTCCAAATGCCATTTCAATCTTCCACGAATCAGAACCCATTGAAATGTGGCACACATCCCATGTGTCCACGTCCATCCAAGTGACATCATCATGACTCACTACTTCGGCTTGGAAGCTTTCACCCTTCATTACTGTGTTTGACCTTTTTAAAATTGGATTGATCCAACAGTCGAGCTCAACTCTCCATATCTACAGTGTAGATCCACTTTGGAGTTTCGTGCTTCGGCCCTTCTCTTGTTTCTGGCATCAGAGTTCACTGAAGTCGTGAACTATGAAGGGCTTCCAGGTTAACTTTTCTTCACATTCCCCAAATATGATAGTCTTAAGGGATTTCCCTTCCTTCTGAACAAATCCTACGACGCAGAACAGACTCTATTACTCTGCGAATTTCCAAAGGAATTCACGGCTAACTACCTCGCAACATTACCAGATCTGACGGTCGTGAAGGATTCTCCTTCTCCCGAACAAATGCTAGGGTCCATGTTACTCTACGGCCCAACACCACTTTTGTAGTGGTTTTACAACACCGCTACTCCTCCTGAGCTTCATAAAATGACCAAGGTAACTTCTTGGAACTTAGGAAGGTTCTGAGGTTCGAAATTGGTCCTCCAGGCACAATTTCCTCTTGAAACCTTGGGTCCAATGACCACTTATCCAACCCATCCAAGATCAGCATTGAAACCATTCTCTGAACTCGAATTTTTTCCATTTCGACAACAATTGTTTCTGAAACTTTTGCTTCAACTACCACTAACATGGCCCATCCAGGCTCAGTGTTGAAAACCTTGGCTCTAATACCAATTGGCTCTGATAGCTATAAGACTTTTTAAATATCTATACTCTTCATGTGCAAGAAACCCTTAGCAAGATGGATCACCCAAGGGACTATGTAGAAGAGAACGGGATGTCTAAGCATGGAAGGTTAGTGACTGCAAGGAAGAATATACTTGAATGAATAACATGATAGCTGGGATCGTGAGCACATTGGGTATGTATAAGAAAATAGTGAGTTGAACTCTAACCGTGGAAGCCATATGGATGTGGATCCTTGATCAAACAAATAAGTATTGTGTTCAATTGTATGTTCATATTGAGTTATTAAAACCAATGGAATATTTATGCATAGAAGAGGTTATAATATAAATATTGTTTGATGATTGTTGTAGGCATGTGCTAAATTTCCAAAAGTCTAGAAGTGAACCAGGCTGTGAAGAAAATGACACTACTAAGAGGTTGAAGGATGAAGACATAGAGAGTATGATGAGAGAAGAACTATTGTCCATGAAACCACAAGAGGAAGTAGTGAGGGGCATGTAGGGTGGATTCATATGCTAGAGATCCCAAGCCACCATATCGAATGATTTTGGGGAATACCTAGTTATTTCCCTTTTCCCAAATTTAAATAAAATAGCTAATGAAGGGGGTTGGTAGTTGAAAATCCAACCACCCATAATGAATGGAAGTATGGAGGAATGGATATTACAAATGAATACTATCAATAATTCTTTTGACAAATAATTCTTTACTTATGCTTTCTTTTATGCTCTGTAAAATATGTAATTACGCATTCCTTTGTAATCGATGGAATTGTATGCTTCTATATAAAAATATGTAATGGAAAGGGATGAATGTATTCCATCCATTTTCCCATATGCATAGTAATTTATTATCTATTTATGGTTTCTTATGAATGGAAAATAGATTCATGAATTGAGAAATGGAATGGGTATATGAGGTTCCTTGAATGCAAAATATTCTATTGTTTGGTTGTTTTCCTCTAGAGTCTAATTACATAGAATCCAAATCATCGTGTCTCTCTATTCCCTTATGCACCATTGTTGTGCAAACTCTATTGGGGAAACCTTAAAATTTGGGTTATCGAGATCACGAATATCCATAGTTTCTTTGAAGTCATACTTTCATAGGTTGGAACATTGAGGTGGAGCCCTATATCTAGTTTGTCGGAAATCTAGAATTTCAAAGAAGTCATCCTTTACCAAAATCTCAGATGTTGGAACCTAGACGATTGGAACCCTGACTTATCAGAACCCTCAACTAGGTAGCGGTGTGGAAGAGATCCAGAAATTTGAAAAAAATCTCCAAGAACTTTTATTGGAAGATCCATATTTCATGTATCGAAGGCGGTGCCAAGTTAGTAATGTTCCGTGTCATTAGAGCCACGGTGGAAAATTACCTATGGCAAGGCCACGATGGTGGGTCATGGTGGTGGAAAACAAGGCAAAGATTCACGGGATCCGAGATTTATTCTAAATATATATTTACAAAATTCTATATCCCCAATATGTGGAACAATGTGGAAGGAACTCTAAAACTAGAATAGTGAACATCCGGAGTGGAGGACATCCAACAATTCGAATAAATAGCCTTTTGTAAAAATTCAAATCCAAATATGGAAATATGACGCAGTGGAACCTTGAGGTTTGTGGCATCATGTTAAAGAGGATCCCATGTGGGGATGACATGGATTCCATGTCATTGGTTACGTGGCATAGTTCAAATTGTAGAGTCATGGTGGCATGTTGCGGGAGGAGGCCAAATGGTTGAATCGGGAAGTGAAATTGGGCCCATCTAGAAATCCATAAAATATTTAAAGTGCCTTTTTTATAAAGTGTCGGATCTCATATTCCAATTCAGCATGCCACATCAGTACACCACATCAATAGTATGGTATGTCAACAAGGCCATGGTGGAAGGTCTTGAGTCAGATGGTGGAACTGTGTGGTAGAACCACAACATTAAAAAATCCATAGATTCTCAAAAATAGAATTTTTGTAAAAGTCTAGATGCAAGATGCCATGACAGTAGCATTGTGTCATGCCATGATAGAGTGCATGTGTCATACCACATCAACAAGGTGACGACGTCAACAATCATCGAATAGTTGATGAAGCATAGGGAACATATCTCAAGGATAATGGATAGGCAGAAGCTCTCCTTGGAAATGCATCGAATGGTGGAACTGGAAGATAGAACTAGGACCTTCCGAAAATCCATAAATCCTAAACATGGGATTTTATAGAAAATTGTATGTTGAATGGTGGAATGGTGTGGTGGAGCCTAGACCATCTGGATATCCAGAAATATTTGATTTCTTAAAAGGGGAATTTCATGAAATGTTGGATGCTCGATGGTTGGATGTGGAACCTTGACGTGATGAAACCTTAAACTTGAGGTGGAATGGAAAATTCTAATGGGGAAAAAAAATCAACCCAAGGGAAGGGGGGGATCCATGTATGATTAACCCTCAAACCATGTAAGATATTGACACCAACGTGAAAGTGCCAAGTTGAGGTGAAATGTGGAGAGGACAGGTGTCCTCCTATGGTGAATTTGAGATGAAGAGTATGGACCAATGGTCAAGAACCTTTGAAGCTTGTTATTAATATGAACCGTTGGATTCAACCAACCTCAATCATTAGATTTATTGGTTGTGGAGCCTGATTATCTTCCTGATTCAGAGGTCTTGTTTCAATTGCGTTTGGACCCAATTACCTAATGCGGGGGTTTGGGGGGGCTGGTCTCCCCACATATGGAGACAGGGGGGAGACACTTTATGAATCCCCCCCTGGTAGGAGTTCGGGGGCAGTGCCCTGGAAAAGAAATTTTTAGGAAATTTTCCGTGTAAAATATTGTAATTCCGTACTCAATATGGACCATTCATTATAAGGTCACATATATGATGGTAGAAGTTATGTTGAGGTTTTTGCACTAGAAGGAAGCCCTGTATTATGATGGAATTGTATTGTGGCTGTGTATGTGAGTGAATATTGTATTTAGAGAGAGGGTAATGTGAGAGAAAGAAGAGTAAGTTACAGTGGGTGTGTTGTAGTTGCATCCCTTTATTTGTTGGATAATAATAAAGGAAGGACATGGAAATTTCTATGGTGGACATATCCCAGACTGGGTGAACCATGTATATATGTGTCTCTATTTTATTGTGTATCTTTTGTGTTTTATTTTTGCATTTGTTTTATTTTATTGTTCTACGATCATGTTTTTCTAACAACTAGTATCAGAGCGAAAGGTAACTCGCACAAAAAGAGGGTTCCTAGTTCTAGTGAGAGAAATGGCAGAAAATGGAAAGTTTAATGTAGAGAAATTTAATGGCCAAAACTATCATTTATAGAAGATGAAAATGGAATACTATCTATATCAAAAGGATATTTTCTTACCATTGGGTGGAAAATCAAAGCAGTGAACGAGTATGAAGGACAAAGAATGGGATATTCTTAACAAAAAGGAATTTGGAATGATACAGTTGTTCCTGGAAGAATTGGTGGTTTTAAATATTTCAAAATAAACGACAATAGAGGATCTGATGAAGGCCGCATGGAAAAACTGTATGAAAAAAACTCTACCTCTAATAAGGTCTTTCTAATGAAGTGATTATTTAATATGAATATGTCAAAAGGTGGGTCTATTTCCGACAATTTAAATGAATTTAATATGGTTACTAATCAGCTAAGTTTTGTAATAGTGGACTTTGATGATGAGATTAGGGCTCTTCTAATCTTGTGTTCATTGCCAAAAATATAGAACGACTTGGTCATGGTTGTAATTAACTATGTCTTTGGTTCAAACACTCTGAAATTTGATCATGTTGTTGATGTTATCCTTAGAAAGGAAATGCGATGGAAAATCACATGTGAGACATCATGTAATGCATTGTTCTTGGCATTAGTACATATGACCAAATTTGCGATGGTTTTTTGTTGATATTGACACAATTATCTGTCGCAATTTCCTCGAAAGACGAGACTTTTTTTCATCGCTATATCCACGATCCAAGTGTGCGTGGAAACATCGAAGAAATTATCTCTCAACGTGTCATCACCATCAAGATCAGTTTACCCTATGCATCATCGCAATTACGATGAAATTTCATCATAATTACAACGAAGAACTGTGTCAATTACGACGAAACTTCATCGCAATTGCGACGAAAATTTATACCAAGACAAAAACTTATGATGCAGATGTTGTATGTGCGACGCAAAACCGTGGAAACTTGTGATGAAAATTGGTGGAAATAGCAACGAAAATGTATCTTAATTCCAAACTTACGACATAGATGTTGTATGTGCGACGAAAAACCGTGGCAAATTGCAACGAACTTTCCTCCTTATTGTCACGGTTTTTCGAAATAAAAATTTGTTTCCGACGAACTATCATCGATATTGCGATGATGACTTTATGTTTAAAAAAAAAAAATTACACGAGATATGGCATACTACATTGTAATATGGCATTACCATATTACATTGTAATATGGTATACCATATTACAATGTAATATGGTAATGTCAGATTACAATGTAATATGGTAATGCCATATTACAATGTAATATGGCATTACCATATTACATTTATGGTATACAATTGTAATATTCTAATATTCTAATATATTATATATTGTAATATTGTAATATTGTAATATTGTAATATTCTATTGAAAGATGGATGTTAGAGAAAATGTGTAG
>ML778604.1:691720-708819 GCA_009831015.1 Picea engelmannii | reverse complement strand
GTGTTTGATAAACCATTCAAAACCTTCAGGTTCACCAACAACAATATAGCAGATAAAATATTTGTTGTTGATCCTTCATAAAGAGGTTGACGTGACTTCTCGAGTAGAGGATCAACATCATGACTATCATCCTGGTTGTCCTCGTCCATTGGAGAAAATGTGTCTTGGATGAATCTATGTATCTCATCTTCCTGATTTGAGTCACTAACATTATCTCCATCCATATCATCATTAATAACTTGATCAGCAGCTTCAATATTCTAATCTCGAAGTTCATCTCCCTGTAAAGTAGTATTTCTGCTAGTACTTGGCAAATAACTCTCTGGAGGTCGACATTTTGGGGGAATTGTCTATATATTTAAAAACAACGTAGAAAAGTTAGTGTGTATAGAAAGTATAAAAATCTTGATAAGAAATATTACTAAAATTCATGACATATTGATTATTACAGAGAATACATTAAATATTGAATCCTCTTACCAAGGGACAATATTCATAACTCCCTTCAGCGTGCCCCTTCTCCCTATAATGTCTTTGGTTTGTTGTTATTAAAAGTATTCTATTTTGCAAGCCTATGAAATCATAGCAAGGGATGTAACATTTTCCATCGCCCCTCGCCTTTAATGCCGCTCTTAACCAAGCAAGCTTCCTGTCATTTTCATTCATTGTGAAAAATCCTTGTCCTAACAAGTAATTGTCTTACCTACACCATACCAAACATTAAGTCATTTTTTTTTATATTTTAGCTACGCCTTTCGATTATGATATGTTTATTTATAGTGTCTGGATACATCTTTATAATAAGGTCAACATCTTTATAATAAGGTGATCATATGTGTAGAGGATCAACATCATGACGACATAGATAACATCTTTATAATAAGGTCATATGTGTACAAATGTTTTCTTTATATAATAACGACATATATACCTAACATAAGTTTAGGGTTTGTGTTTATGTATATTATTAGTCCCTTCTAAAGCAGGGAATATAGCAATCAATTGCAAGTCAAAATCATTTTGACTTTTGTAAATTTACAAAAATTTTAACAATGTTTTATAATATTTTTCAATAAATACTTTTTAATGAGAATTTTATATATAAATAAAAATATTTTTTATTTTTAAATATTCAAAATTCTATTTTTTGATTGCTCAAAAACTCTAAAGTGACTAATTTCCCCTGGTTGGAGGTGACAATTAACCACAAAACTAAAAAATTAAATTATTTGTTTTTTAAAAAATCCACAAATAGCCACGTATTAATTAAAAGTACAAATAATGATTGATGTTATCGACATTCTATGTGTAGTAAATATAAGAATACACTTTGGATTTTGAGACTTTGTTTCATCTGCCAATGAGTTGATGAGTGCACTTTCTCCACCGTCCAGATGTACACACCCGATCATGTCAACCACAACGTTTAGCCTCGGGTTTTGTTTTGCATGCTTAAATAATGGAAATTCTCATACTTTGTTTTGCAAAATGTACAGACCCGATCACGTCATCCACAATATTTAGTCTTGGGTTTTGTTTTGCATGCTTAAATAATGGATGATCTCTCGTACATTAATAATTATGTGTAATATTAACAGGCTATCTTGTCACTAATGGCAACCTACCCATTATTTATTACAATATGTTGAGGATAGCAAAGAATTTATGCGGAAGAGGGAAATGTTATTAATATTTCTCTTAATATATATGCGGAAGAGGGAAATGTTACAATATATTGCATCTATTACCCTTGTTATAAACATGAGTGTCCTCCCTATCTTATATATACCATAACTTATCATTTGACAATATAACAATCAACTTCAATATTTTATTCATGGAGATTTCTTCCTTCATTTAGTTGAATTAGTAAGTGCTAGCTGCCAACCATTAGGTGTGCAAGAATCCCAACCATTATTGTCACTGTTATATTATTTTCAATTTATGCAAGTGTGATCCCTTTTGGGTACTAGGGATGTAACAAGTGGTATCAAAGCTTCAATCAAGATTTGTTGGTGTTTTTTTGTTAGGTCTTAAAAATAAAGAGAGAAGAAAATGACATCAATTACTATCATTTCTGGTGCAGACCTCCAGCCCTCAAGCTGAGAACCGCTCAGGATCATTCTAAATCTACCCTATTGAGTCTGATTGACTCTTTGATTTTTCCCACAGGGAATCCTACACACCCACAACAATGTTTTACACAGGTCCTTATAAGTATGCTCCGTGTGATCAACCACAAAGCACCACTCAAGTCTCCTTGACCTCAATAAAGTTGTGCCCTTCCTAATTCGGGCTTTCGGGTTTCGTGATATCGCGGTTCCCGTTGTCGACTTTCCGGCTTTCCACCCCACCGAAATCCAAAATTATGAATCCCGAAATGAATGACTTCCAACAAAACTTCTCACCGTTCACCCTCCAAAACCCCAACACGGTCAACAAGGTTTGATCCACCTATTGACGAAGACACGCCACCTGTCCACTCCAATAATTTCTATCTCTGACGGGGACTCCTGCCACCTATCACTCTTCCCGGCTTTCGGGACTTGAACAAGCTTTCAACTGTCGTTCCCCTACCACTTCAAAATCTAGAATTCTGAAATAGTACCTTCTTCCTTTAGATCGACAACCCACGCTATTTCGGGCTTCCGGGTACCGGAAGTTCGAGACTCTCAATCCCCAAAATACTACCTTCTTGGGTTCCCGAACCCCGACACATCGAAATGCCAAAATGATCCTGACAGCTCCACTATCACAATCAACGGTCCACGTTGAGTCTTACCTCCTGGAGGGTGGATTCATCCAACGCTTAACCTCCTTGCAACTTCACTGAATCCCACGGTCCTCGCGACTTCGCGAGTTCTCCACAAAGAATTTCAACCGCTCGTTCCTTCCTTGAAGACTTCTGCGAAATGAACCAATGTTCCTCGTCTGAACTTGGCTTCTGCAAAGCGACTTCACTTCGTTCCCCCTCTTAACACTTCAAAGGTACCAACTCTCCTGAGCTTTCACTTGCAAACTTGAGTCTCAAAAAGGACTCTTGCATGCACTCCTTGCAGCAATCTTTCAAATACTTCTAAGTATTTGATTCTTCGACTCTATGCACCCTCTGCAATAGCAGTCCTTCAATCTTTCAACCTTAGTTGACAATTTTAAGGCCTCGACTAGCCTGCGCACCCCTTGCACGGCTTATGTGCTTCACCTACACTTCTGCTGGAATGAGAACAACAGAAACTCTCCTGAGCTTTCTGAGATAAAACTCATAACCCTTGTCAATGCACACCTTGTGGACGTTTCACTACACTCCTTACAGGAACTTCTCTCACTCAGGAAGAGAAACAATTGAAACTCATTCTCTCTCTCTCTCTCTTTCAGACTTCAAACATTCAATATGAAATCATACATACACACATTATTAAAAAAAATTCATAACAGAGAGAATAAACAACCATGAGCATACCATTCACCATGTATAAATAGAAAACATCATAACACCATGAAATCTGATTCAAAGCTTCATATGTTAATTCAAAGCTCCTGTACATGGGTTTTTTTCTCTACAACTCTCTCTCTCTGCAGCGCTCTTCTTCTATCCAGTGATAATGATAATGATACAATAATACAAGAGTGAGGGTGTTTATATTTGTTTTCCCTCCTGCTCTCTAACTGTCTAATCTAACATTCATATCTACCTAATCTTACATTTAACATACTTAAATGATTTAATATTCTACAGATGAGAGCAATCGCTCCAGATTTGTTTACAACCTCCAAGATATAAATGCAAAGTACGCCTTCTTCCTAACTATTACATTAATGTCTTTTAGGTTCAAAATTCAAAATGGTTCTTATGAAAACGTGTTCTTTTCTTCCTTCGCACGTCCAGCTGCTCCTTTGGTTAGGCACGTGCTTTGGCTTTGCACGTTGCTCCTGCATCATACTCCCTCACTTGAAAATTTTCATAAACTCCTATTCATGAGCTCTTTCATGGTTTGTCCATGCTTTTGAATTTCTGCTTCATCATCCCAACTGGCATCTTCAATTGGATGTCCCTTCCATTTGACCTAGTATTCAAAATATTCCTTCCTCCTAGTCTTTTTGCTGACTCTTTTTTCAATTATACTTTCCATCTGTGGCTTTTCAGCTATAGGCATTTGTTTTGTCAATTGAACTCCTTTATGTTCATCTTTTTCTCCTTCTTCTTCAATTCTGTAAGGGTACAAGTCCGCAATATTGAATATCAGTGAGATTTCGACCCCATCGGGTAATTCAATCTCATATGCATTCACCCCAAATTTCCTTATGACCTTGCACGGTCCAATATTTTTCATCTTCAGTTTGTTATACGTTCCCCTTGGGAACCTTTCCTTCCTCAGATGTGCAAGAATCAGTTCACCAACTTCAAATTGAATTTCTCGCCTGTGTTGATCTATTATGCGCTTATATTCTTAACTCGAATTATGTAATCGTTCCTTAACTCAGCTGTGAAGCTCCTTCATTGCTTCTGCAAAATTCTCTACACTAGCACTCCTCAATTCATTTTGTTCCAAATCTTTCAATTCAGAAACTCCCCTTGGCTGCATTCCATATACAATATGAAACAGACTCTGCCCTGTGCTTCTATTGAGTGAATCATTATAAGCGAATTCCGCCTGTGGCAGAATATGATCCCAATGGCTATGGTTTTCAGTCACTAAGATCCTCAACAAATCCCCCAAGCTCTTGTTCACAACTTTTGTCTGTCCATCCGTCTGAGGATGATACGCTGAGCTAAAAGACAAACTTGTCCCCAAGTTCTTCCATTAAGTCCTCCAGAAATGTCCAACGAATTTGGTATCTCGATCAGAAACGATACTCCTTGGCAAACCGTGAAGTCTGACGACTTCCTTGAAAAACAGGTTCATAATATGAGTTGCGTCACCGATTTTCTGGCATGGTATGAAATGTGTCATCTTGGAAAATCTGTCTACTACCACAAAGATCAAATCATAGCCTCTTTGCATTCTTGGTAGTTCCAATATGAAATCCATTCTCACTGCGTCCCACAGCCTTGCAGGTATGGGTAATGGCTGGTATAACCCTGTGTTCTGCCTTTTTCCTTTTGTGTGCTAACAAATCATGCATCTGTCCACAAATTTATTAACATCTGTCCTCATCCCTGGCAAAAAATACGATCCATTCAACTTTGAGATCATCTTATCATGACCGAAATGTTCGGCCAATCCTCCACAGTGTTTTTCCTTCAGCAGGTTCTCCCTCATGGAGCATTTTGGAATACATAGTTGATTTCCCTTGAATAATAATCCATCCTGGATCATATATCCAATCCATTTGGTTCTATCCCTGAGAACTGGATTCTCAGACGCCTCATATGCTTCCTTAAAATCTAGGTCATCCCTATACATTTCTTTGAGGTTATCAAAACCCAAAGTTCTGACTCTGAATTCTTGCATAAGAAAACATTTCCTGCTTAAAGCATCAGCAACTTTGTTAGCAGTTCCAGAAATATGCTTAATCACAAAAGTAAAATTATGCATGAATTCAACCCATTTAGCATGTTTTTGGTTCAATTTCTCTTGTTGAGTCACGAATTGTAAAGCATGATTATAATTGTACAAAACAAACTCTTTGGGAACCAAATAGTGCCTCCATTTCTTCAGCGCTTGTATGACCGCATAGAATTCCTTGTCATATGTGGAGTACTTAACCTTCACTTCATTCAGCTTTTCACTGAAGTATGTGATCAGTCTGTCATCTTGGCTCAAGACCGCTCCTATTGCAAATCCACTCGCGTCACACTTGACCTAGAATGTCTTGCTGAAATCTGGAAAAACCAGGATTGGTTGCTCCATGATCTTCTTCTTCAGCAAGTTGAAACTCTTCTCTGCTTCCTCTGTCCAATGAAAAGATTTATGTCTTTTCTTCACCATATCCATCATAGGTGCGTTAATCCCATTGAAATTTCATATGAATTTCCTGTAGAAACTAGCTAAACCATGGAAGCTTCGAACTTCAAATACACTCTTCGGCGATGGCCAATTCTTAATCGCATTTACCTTTTCCGGGTCCATCTTCAACTCATTTGCAAAGATAACAAAACCCAAATAAATGAGCTCTATCCTCATAAATGATTATTTATTCATATTAATCAACAATTTCTCTTGTTGTAATCTCTTCATCACTATGGTTAAATGCTTTAAGTGCTCTGCTTCTGTCTTGTTGAAAATTAATATATCATCAATATATACAATGATGAATTTCCCTATGAAATCCTTCAGGACTTCATTCATCAATCTCATGAAAGTAATGGGTGCATTCGTTAAACCAAATGGCATAACAATCCATTCATACAACCCCTCATTCGTCTTGAATGTTGTCTTCCATTCATCACCTTCTCTCATACAAATTTGATGATATCCGTTTTTCAAATCAATTTTTGAAAAAAAAATTGCTCCACTCAAGAAATCCATCAAGTCATCCATCCTTGGCAATGGAAATATGTATCTGATGGTAATCTTATTGATTTCCCTTGAGTATGTACACATCCTCTAGCCTCCATCTTTCTTTGGGATGAGCATTGTTGGAACAACGCATGGACTCAAGCTTTCTCTAATCAATCCTTTGTCCATTAAGTCCTGGACTTGTCTCTTAAATTCTTCATTCTCCTGCGGTGTCAACCTGTACACTACTTTGTTTGGTAAACTGGCTCCAGGTATAAGATCAATGTGATGGCTTATACTCCGGATCGGTGGCAATGAACAAGGTACTCCGTCCACTACTATATCAGCAAACTCTTCCAGCAACTCCTAGATTTCTTCTGGTAAATCATCTATTCTCATACTGGTCAAAACAATTATAGGCTTCCTGACCACAATAAATTGTGTGTCTTCCTTCTTCTTAACCTCATTAAGAATTTCCTTCCCACTCATGAGAAGTACACTATTGCTCACCTCTAGTTTCACTTCTTTACTCTTAATCAGCAACAACATGTGCGTCCTACCATTCTTCTCCAGGGTGTATGTGTTCTTCCTCCCATCATGAATCACATTCCTGTCATATTTCCATGGTCTACTCAGCAATAGATGACAAACATCCATGGGAATGACATCACATAATATTTCATCGTTATATCCTCCTATTTTAAATTCAACTAAACATTGTTTAGTGGCATTTACCTGATGTCCTTTTTGTAGCCATGAAACTCTGTATGGGATTGGATGTACGATAGTATCCAGCTCCAACTTTTCTACCATCTCTGTAGATACGATATTGTTTGTGCTACCACTGTCCACGATGACTTTGCATACTCTGTCTTTTTTTTTGCAAGCAATTCGAAATAGATTGTTCCTTTGGGTTGGGTTCTCTGCCTCCTTCTCCGGATTTAAGAGAACTTTCCTCATCATCAAGGATCTTCTGCCCTCATCATCTTCTGCCTCAACATTTAGTCCTTGATTTTCAGCAATGTGAGTCTCACGACCTTCTTTCTTTCTGTCTGGACACTCATAAGATTTATGTCTGTTTTTCCCAGAGACAAAACATTTCACTTCACCTCCTTGACCTCTTCCTCTTCCTCTAGCTCGAGGAAAAGTATTTCCATTGGCATACTGCCCTCTCTGTGAGCTTCCTCCTCTCTCATTTTGAGTTTGAGGTTTCTTTCCCTCTTCTTTAGATTTCTGAGTTCTGTCTTGGGCAATTGTTTTGCCTCTATCTTGACTTCTGCCTCAGCCTCTTTGACCTTGCTTCCGGCTCAGCTTCTCTTCATCTTTCAGGGCCATCTGATAAGCATCTTCTACAGTCTGAAGGGTCATCATGCTCATCTCATCTTGAATGTCATATCTCAGACCATTCATATATCTGGGAACCTTTTCATCATCACTTTCCCGATGACCTGCACTAATGTTTATCTTGTAGAATTCTTCAGTGTATTCCTTCACTGACATCATCTTCTGCCTCAAATTCTGCATCCTCTGAAACAGATTGATATGATAATCCTTGGGTATGAATTTGGCCTTCATCTTCGCAACCATTCTATCCCAACTTTTGATTTTTTGCTTTCCTTTGCAACGTCTGTCAGCCTGCAGTTCATCCCACCATAGTGTTGCATGCTCTTTAAGTCTAGTGACGGCATATTTGACCTTCTTATCTTCCTCGACATCCTCACATTCAAAGTATTTATCTAGAGCTCTAATCTAGTCTAGAATCTCTTCAACATCCAAGTTTCCCTCATACATTGGAATGTCCATTTTTTCTCTGGCACCTATCCTTGCAACCGCCCTAAATAGGCATTCATCCACAGCATCCTTGACTGCAACTTCTTCTCCTTCGTTTCCAGCTTCATTTTCACTTTCAGCCTCACTGATATCCCCAACATCAACTATGTGCCTCTATGTTGTCTCCATGGAATCAAGCCTGGCACGTAGTTCACGCATTTCTCTCTCCACTACTGGATCAAGCATTGGTCTGTCTCTTCTTCTCGGCGGCATGGCTGAAAATGGTTCTCTTTTCTCTGCTACAGAACGCAAAGAATTTGTTCTGCAGCTCTGATACCAAATGATGTGTATCAAAGTACTCTTCTTCCTCCTGCTTCCTCCATTTGCAATATACAAACAAAGTTAGGCTCTGATACCAAATGGTGCAGACCTCCAGCCCTCAGGCTGAGATCCACTCAGGATCATTCTAAATCTTCCCTCCTAAGTCTGATTGACTCTTTGATTTTTCCCACAGGGAATCCTACACACCCACAACAGTGTTTTCCACAGGTCCTTATAAGTATGCTCCATGTGATCAACCACAAGGAACCACTCAAGTCTCCTTGAGCTCAATAAAGTTGTGCCCTTCCTAATTCAGGCTTTCAGGTTTCATGATATTGCGGTTCTCGTTGTCAAGTTTTCGGCTTTCCACCCCACCGAAACTTGAAATGCCAAATCCCAAAATGACTGACTTCCAATGGAACTTCTCACCATTCACCTTCCAAAACCCCGACACGGTCAACAAGGTTTGACTCCACCTATTGACGAAGACACGCCACCTGTCCACTCCAATACTTTCTATCTCTAACGGGGACTCCTGCCACTTGTCACTCTTCCCATCTTTTGGGACTTGAACAAGCCTTCAACTGCCATTCCCCTACCACTTCAAAATCCCAAATTTCAAAATGGCGCCTTCTTCCTTTAGATCAACAACCCACGCTATTTCGGGCTTCTAGGTACCGAAATTTCGAGACTCTCAATCCCCAAAACACTGCCTTCTCAGGTTCTCGAACCCCGACACACCGAAATTCCAAAATGATCCTAACAACTCCACTATCACAATCAATGGTCCACATTGAGTCTTACCTCCCAGAAGGTGGATCCATCAAATGCTTAACCTCCTTGCAACTTCACTGAATCCCATGGTCCTCGCGACTGCGCGAGTTCTCCACGGAGAATTTCAATCGCTCGTTCCTTCCTTGAAGACTTTTGTGAAATGAACCAATGTTCCTCGTCTGAACTTGGCTTCTGGAAAGTGACAACACTCTGTTCCCCCTCTTAACACTTCAAAGGTACTAACTCTCCTAATCTTTCACTTGCAAACTTGATTCTCAAAAAGGACTCCTGCACGCACTCCTTGCGGAAATCTTTCAAATACTTCTAAGTATTTGATTCTTCGACTCTGTGCACCCTCTGCAACAGCAATCCTTCAATCTTTCAACCTTAGTTGACAAGTTTAAGGCCTCGACTAGCCTGCGCACACCTTGCATGGCTTTTGTGCTTCACCTGCACTTCTGCTGGAATGAGAACAATGAAATCTCTCCTAAGCTTTCTAAGATAAAACTCATAACCCTTGTCAACGCACACCTTATGGATGTTTCATTGCACTCCTTGCAGGAACTTTTCTCACCCAGGAAGAGAAACAATTGAAAATCATTCTCTCTCTCTCTTTCAGAATTCAAACATTCAATATGAAATCATACATACACATAGTATTAAAACAAATTCATAACAGAGAGAATAAACAACCATGAGCATACCATTCACCATGTATAAACAGAAAACATCATAACACCATGAAATCTGATTCAAAGCTTCATATGTTAATTCAATGCTCCTGTACATGGGTTTTTTTCTCTACAACTCTCTCTCTCTCTCTCTCTCTCTCTCTCTCTCTCTCTCTCTCTCTCTCTGCAGCTCTCTTCTTCTATCCAATGCTAATGATAATGATACAATAATACAAGAGTGAGGGTGTCTATATTCGTTTTCCCTCCTGCTCTCTAACTGTCTAATCTAACATTCATATCTACCTACTCTTACATTTAACAGACTTAAATTCTTTAATATTTTATAGATGAGAGCAATCGCTCCAGATCTGTTTACAACCTCCAAGATATAAATGCAAAGTACGCCTTCTTCCTAACTATTACATTAATGCCTTTTAAGTTCAAAATTCAAAACGGTTCTTATGAAAACGTGCTCTTTTCTTCCTTCGCGCGTCCAGCTGCTCCTTTGGTTAGGTGAGTGCTTTGGCTTTGCACGATGCTCCTGCATCAATTTCATCGATCAAGTTTGAGTTTCGAGAGCAATTCCATATCTTTATCGATCAAAAGAGAGAGAGATTATAGCTACAATAGAAGGGAAAAGGGTATGTGGATTCCATAAACCTAGAATATTATGGAATCCACATACCCTTTTCCATAGAATATACTAACTAGATAGAAAAGCCAAAGACATGAAATATGGTACTACACATATTATAATATATTATCAAGGAAAAAACAAGCTAAATGAAATTTGGACATTTGAAAAAAAAATTACAAGTTAAATGAGTACATCAATAAAAAATAACATACTAACCTTGCAAGTTCAAAATCTGAGCTATGTAGATCGAGAATTGGATTTGTTCAACCGGTGGGTGACGGAAAAAATTAACAGCTCAAACAAAATCCAAGAATAGTGTCGCAGTTATAGCAATTGTGTCACAAAGCCTCTTAAAGTCACGTATATATAGATAAAATAGTCAACTAGCCGTTAACACCGACCAATGAGATAGGCAAAATTTTCATCGCTATTGCCAGGAAAGTTCGTCGCTATTGCCAGGAAAGTTCGTCGCTATAGAGACGGAAATCCCGACTAGGTTAAAATAAGATTTTCATGGATATTGCGACGACTTTTCATGGAAATATCGACGAAAATCCCACCCTATTTTAAAAAATGATGAAAATAGTGGAAGCGTGGAAAATTTTCGTGGAATAATCCGCCCATATGTAGTAGTGTAGAAAACATGGGAAGACAAAAGGATAGAGGAAATATTGCAGGAACCGCGAGAATTATAGGAAGGGAAGATCCAAATATAGACTAGGAAAGATAGAGTGGTGGAATTGTGGGAAGAAAGGACATATGAAGAAAGACCGTAGAGATCCAAAGAAACAAAAAGATGGACAGTAGGAGAAAAATTAGGAAGCAAATGTAACAAGTGATGTTTTACAATATGCTTTGATTCTTTCTTTAGATAATATTATTGAATCTTGGGCAGTATATTCAAGGACCTTATTTCATGCCACATCCCATAGGATATATTTCCAATATCGTGTTCAAGGTGATTTTGGACAGGTTTATTTGGGTGATGATGGAGCATGTCAAATTGTTGGAATGGGTAAGGTACAAATAAAGTAAAAGAATGGAAACTAATGGTTACTGAAATAGGTGAGACATATACCATATCTAAGAAGAAATCTAATTTCAATAGGGCAATCGGAAAGTGAAGGTTGTATGTCTACATTTATAGATAAGGCGTGGAAGGTCACTAAAGGATCATTGGTAATGGAAAAATGAGAGAAGGTAGGTACATTGTTTTTATGTACTAGTAATGATGACTCTTCTATCTCTTTAGCTTCTACAGGTGTGGATACAACAATGTGGAATCATAGGCTTGGACACATGAATGAGAAGGGGATGCAGATACTTCACAAAAGTAATTTGTTTCCATATCTTAAGCAAATTGATTTGGATTTCTTTGAGCATTGTGTTTATGGAAAACATAAGAGAGTTAGATTTCTCGGAGTCGGAAAGTAAAATAAGAGTGAAAGGTTAGATCTTGTGAATACAGATGTATGGGGACCATATCAACTATCATCTCTTGGTGGCTCTTGTTATTATGTTACTTTTATTGATTATGCAACTAGAAAAACTTGGGTTTATTGCTTTCGACAAAAATCTGATGTTTTTGATACTTTTAAGAGATGGGAGGCTTTGGTTGAGAATGAGACATGAAAAAGTTTGAAGACTCTCAGATCAGAAAATGGAGGTGAACAATACAGCAAGGAGTTTGATGATTACTATTCATACCATGGGATTAATAGAAAGAAGACAGTTCAAGGAACACCACAAGAAAATGGTGTGTCAGAAAGGATGAACGGGACAATCATGGAATGTGCGAGTATGAGATTCCATGTTGGCTTTCCCTTACAGTTCTGGGAAGATGTTGTAAATATTGTTGTTTACTTAATAAACAGAAGGCCTTCAAGATCCTTGGATGGTGTCATTACATAGGAGGTATGGATAGGTAAAAGGGTAAACTACTCATTTCTGAAGACTTTTGGTTGTGAAGCATTTGTCCATATTGATAAAGAAAATGGAACAAAGCTTGAGGAAAAATCCAAGAAGTGTACATTTATTGGGTATTGTGTTAATTATTTTGGTTATTTCTTATGGGATTATGAAAATCATAAAATCATTAGGAGTAGAGATGTGGTATTCAATGAAAATTTCATGTACAGAGATCAGTTGCAGGGAAAGAAACAGGAAAAGGAAAACATAGAATACACGGTGCTTGATGAAATCAAAGAAAATGAAATTCCAAAGGTACCAAAAAGTAAAAATGACAACAACAAGAGAAGGAGGAACCTCAAACTCCTACAAGTGTTGTTAGAATATATACTAGGTTAAGTAGACCCCCTCAACGATATTCTCCTTCATTGTATTATTTATTGTTGACTGACTCTGGTGAACCGGAAAGTTATGAAGAGGCCATGCAAGTAGACACTAAAAAGAAGTGGGAGCAAGTCATGAAAGAGGAAATGGATTCCTTGGTAAATAACCAAACTTGGGACTTGGTTTAGTTTCCTGCAGGAAAAAGAGCATTGCATAATAAATCAGTTTACAGGTTGAAGGAAAAAGATGGAGATAAAAAGTGGTACAAGGCTAGACTTGGTGTAAAGGGGTTTGCACAAAAGAAAGGTATAGATTTTGATGAAAAATTTTCTCTTATTGTTAAAATGACTTCAATTAGGACTATTTTAAGTCTTGTGGCAGTAGAAGATTTGCATCCTAAATAGTTAGATGAAAAAATAGTTTTTCTAAATCAGTTTACAGGTTGAAGGAAGAAGATGGAGATAAAAAGTGGTACAATTATAGACTTGTTGTAAAGGGGTTTGCACAAAAGAAAGGTATATATTTTGATGAAATATTTTCTCTTATTGTTAAAATGACTTCAATTAGGACTATTTTAAGTCTTGTGGCAGTAGAATATTTGCATCCTAAATAGTTAGATGAAAAAATAGTTTTTCTCCATGGGGATTTGGAGGAAGATATTTATATGCAGCAACCATAGGGGTAGAAGTCAAAGGAAAGGATAATTTGGTATGCAAGTTGAAGAAGAGATTGTATCGCCTAAAGCAAGCTCCAAGGCAATAGTGTTTGAAGTTTGATAGGTTTATGACAGAACATGGTTATAGTAGATGTCATTCTGAACACTCTATTTATTTTAAGAAGCTAGAAAATGGAAGTTATATTATCTTCTTATTGTATGTAGATGACATTATTGTTGCAGGTTCTAACATGCAGGATATAAATGTGATAAAAAGGAAATTATCTACTTCATTTGTGATGAAGGATTTGGGTGCTACAAAGGAAATCCTTGGTATGAGAATAACAAGACATGAGAAAATTTGAAAATTGATATTGTCTCAGGGTGAGTACATAGAGAAGGTGTTGGAGAGGTTTAGAATGCATAATGAAAAACCAGTTAGTACACCTTTGGCCATCCATTTCAAATTAACCAAGGAAATGTGTCCCAAGACATGGGAGTAGATAGAATACATGTCCAGGGTCCATTATTCATCATTAGTTGGTAGTTTGATGTATGCTATGGTGTGCACAAGACCAGATATTGCACATACGGTGGGAGTTGTGAGTAGGTATATGAACAATCCAGGTAAAGAATATTGGGGGACAGTAAAATGGATTCTCAGTTATTTGAGAGGTATTGCTACTCATGCATTATGTTTTGGAGGTTCAAACATTGTTCTACAGGGATATGTTGATTCAGATATGGCGGGTAATAAAGATAGAAGGAGAATCATGACAAGGTATGTTTTTACTGTAGGTGGAACAACAGTAAGTTGGATTTCAAACTACAAAAGGTTGTTTCACTTTCAACAACGAAAGCAGAGTATGTTGTCACTACAGAGGCTAGTAAAGAGATCATTTGGTTACAGAGGTTTATGGAGGAATTAGGAAAGAAGCAAGAGAATAGTAGGTTGTACTGTGACATCCATAGTTATGTTCATCTTGCAAATAAATCAGCTTTCCATTCTAATACTAAGCATATACAACTCATGTACCATTTCATATGATCTATTTTGGAAGATGGAAAATTGAAGCTGGAAAAGATGAATACTAGCCAGAATCCTACAGACATGTTAACAAAGGTAGCAACTAGGGAGAAACCGAGTTCCTGCTCAGTTTTAGTTGGCCTTCAATCATGAAGGTGAAGATGATAAATTTTCCAGGTCCAAGGTTGATCATAGTCCAACAGGTACAACAAAAATGGATTTTTTGTGATCAGTGTCCAAGTGGGAGATTGTTGGTTTTGGAGCCTGATTATATTCCTGATTCAGAGGTCTTGTTTCAACTGTGTTTGGACCCCATTACCTGACAGGGGGGTGTGGGGGGTATTTCCCCCCACATATGGAGCCAAGAGGGTGGTGACACTTTATGGATCCCCCCCTTGGCGGAGGTTCTATGGAAGCACCCCTAAAGAGAAAATTTTGGGAAATTTTCCTTTTAAAATATTGTAATTTCATAGTCAATATGGATCATTCATTATAAGATCGCAAATATGATGGTAGAAGTTGTGTTAGGGTTTTTTTTCCCTAGAAGGAAACCTTATTTTATGAGGTAATTGTATTGTGGCTATCTATGTGAGTGAATATTTTATTCTGAGAGAGGATATTGTGAGACAAAGAAGCGGAAGTTACAGTGGGTGTGTTGTAGGTTGTATCCCTTCATTTGTTGGATAATAATAAAGGAAGCACCTGGAAATTTATCTGGTGGACGTATCCCATACTGGGTGAACCATGTATATATATGTCTCTATAGTATTATGTATCTTATGTGTTTATTTCCGCATTTGTTTTATTTTATTACTTTTTGATCCTATTTTTCTAACAAGATCTATTGAGTTCAAGTGACCTTGTTAACGAGTATTCAATTGTAAAATCCTCCTCTAATATGGACCATCAGATTGAATAGATATCAATCATCACATATATCGAGATCATGTGACCTCGTTAAAGTTTGATCACCTTTAAAACCTGCTAAATATCTGGACCGATGATTGGTGTGATTCACCATCGTCCAATATCGAGGACGTGCAAGTTGTACCATGGGGGTATAAAGGAAAATGGGATGGGACCCACTCATACTGTATCTAATGGTTGAGTGACAGGTGGAGGCCTGTCATTGAGTGCACATTAGTCAAGGAAAAAAAATAGAGAATGCCATGTGGTAGTCGAGTACAAGTGTGACCCACATTTCTAAAGGGATGGCTATCCGTGAATCCAGAAATTTGGGATTTATTTTTAATGGAATTTTATGAAGGTATGAATCCTGGATAAGGATGAACTGCGTGGGAGAAACCAAGATATCTGGAAATTGGAGAATCTAGGTATTCTAATAAATGGGAATTTTTCAAAATTTTGAATTTTGGATGACAATTATCCATAAGGATATAGGATGTCAAATGGGTGGATATTTGAAGGATTGGAAATCCCATATATCCAACTCTGTGTGTTTTGGAGAAGCAAGCTAGTTGTGGAGAAAAGGGAGGATCCACATCATCAAACACTTGGGAGATAGGTCCTTATGGATGCCCATTCGGTTGATGATGTTAGATGGTACATGTTGAGAAAGTCCACATGGGTGCCACATGGATATGATGACTTCATCATAAGTGTAAATGATGGAGATCTATCTTTAAAGAGACATAATTTTTTCCCAAGCTCATATTTGAGCTCAGTTATAGTTATTGGAAATATTTTGAGGACTATAATTCATCTGTATTCTTGGAATCAGATTTAGAGTTATGGTTAAGAAAGACAAATTCTGGAATAATTTGTTCATCCCATCATCCTAATGAGGATTAGGGGGTTGGGTGTGTTACATTGTGTTTATTTGGACTCAAATTTAGAGGTATCTTACAACACTTATCTTCGATGTGACCATCGATATTACAATGGTTACAACAGTTGTTTGGATCCTTGCACTAATGTGTAGTTATTTTCAACTTCTTATCCTATCATTTACACTTCTTCTTTCCCTCATTGGAATCATATTGGTTGTCTTTCTACTTGTAACCACTTGGTTATCCTTTATTCTTACCCATATTATCCAAATATTGTGCTTGCACATAAGTCTCATCAACTATCTTAGGTTTAAAGAGAATCACTTTCCTTCATAAATGATTGTGTAGACCACCCAAACACTTGAGGAGTATATCTAGGTTATTGGGAGATATACCCAACATAAAGACTATTTTTTTGAACTCAGTGGTGTACTCTTGCACACTTTTCTGTTGTTTCCACTGGAAGTAATTCCAATGCATCCATTGGTCCTCTTCATACCCAAAAGGGTAGAAATGGGAATTAATGATGGTTTTAAACACCCCCACTTAGTTACAAGGGGATCACCCTCCAACCTAAGAATCTCTATGTGAATTTCCCACCAAGATTGGACATGGCCCTCTAAATTTAGTAGGGGAAATGAAATATTTTTCTCTTCTTCTATGTTATGAACAATACAATAAAATTTTAACTATTATAACCATGAATTCAACTTAACAACATC
>ML778604.1:664737-682904 GCA_009831015.1 Picea engelmannii | reverse complement strand
CTCTGCCTCTGTTGTTGAAAGTGAAACAACCTTTTGCAGTTTCGAAATCCAACTTACTGTTGTTCCACCTATAGTAAAAACATACCCTGTGGTGCTCCTCCTGCTGTCTTTATCACCTGCCATATCTGAATGAACATATCCCTATAGAAAAGTGTTTGAACCTCCAAAACATAATGCATGAGTAGCAGTACCTATCAAATACCTAAGAATCCACTTTACTCCCTCCCAATGTTGTTTACTTGGATTGTTCATATACATGCTCACAACTCCCACTGCATGTGCAATATTTGGTTTTGTGCAAACCATTGCATACATCAAGTTGCCAACTGTTGATGAATAAGGGACCATGGACATGTATTCTATCTCCTCCTGTGTCTTGGGACACATTTCATTAGTAAATTTGAAATGGCTGGCCAAAGGTGTACTATCTGGTTTTGCATTCTGCATTCTAAACCTCTCCAACACCTTCTCTGTGTACTCACCCTGAGACAATGTCAATTTGCGATTTTTTTTGTCTCTTGTTATTCTCATGCCAAGGATTTTATTTGCAGCACCCAAATCCTTCATCGCAAATGAATTGGCTAATTTCTTCTTGAGCATATTTATATCCTGCATATTAGACCTTGCAACAAGCATGTCATCTACATACAATAGCAAGATAATATAGCTTCCATTTTCTAGCCTTTTAAAATAAACACAGTGATCGGAATGACATCTACTATAACCTTGTTCTATCATAAACTTGTCAAACTTCAAATACCACTGCCTTGGAGCCTGTTTTAGGCCATACAATCTCTTTTTCAACCTGCATACCAAATTCTCCTTCCCTTTGACCTCATACCCCTATGGCTGCTGCATATAGATCTCTTCCTCCAAATCCCCATGGAGAAATGATGTTTTACATCTAACTTCTCAAGATGCAAATCATCTACTGCCACAAGACTTAAAATAGTCCTAATTGAATTCATTTTAACAACAGGAGAAAATATTTCATCAAAATCTATACCTTTCTTTTGTGCAAACCCTTTACAACAAGTCTAGCCTTGTACCGCTTTTCTCCTCCATCTTCTTCCTTCAACTTGTAAACCCATTTATTTTGCAATGCTTTTTTTCCCGCAGGAAACTGAACCAAGTTCCAAGTCTGGTTATTTGCCAAGGAATCCATTTCCTCTTTCATGCCTTGCTCCCACTTATTTTTGGTGTCTACCTACATTACCTCTTCATAACATTCTGGTTCACCAAAATCAGTCAACAATAAATAACACAATGAAAGAGAGTATCGTTCAGGGGGTATACTTAACCTGGTAGATATTCTAACAACACTTTCAGGTGTTTGAGGTACCTGTTGCTTCTGTTGTTGTACATTTTGATTTTCAAGTTCCTTTGGAATTTCTTTTTCAGTGATCTCATCAAGCACTGTGTATTCTTGTTTTTCTTCTTCCTGATTCTTTCCCTGCAACTGATCTTTGTACATGACATCTCTACTCCTAATGATTTTGTTATTTTCATAATCCCATAAGCGATAACCAAAATCATTAACACTGTATCCAATAAAGGTACACTTCTTGGATTTAGACTCAAGCTTTATTTTATTTTCTTTATCAATATGGACAAATGCTTCACAACCAAAAGTTTTCAAAAAAGAATAGTTTACCTTTTTTCCTGTCCATTCCTCCTCTAGAATTATACCATCCAAATAGCTTGAAGGTCCTATGTTTATTAAGTAAACAGTAGTATCTACAGCATATACCCATAACTGTAAGGGCAAACCAGAGAAATAATTTCCCAAACTGTGGTGCGCTATCTCCCTTTGTTGCCCTATGCATTGAACTGAAGCGCCCTAGCTCATCAGTAACCCAATGAAGAAATCCCTCCACAGGAATGTGCTCTCTTATTTTGCCTCTCCACTGAAACTGTCAGATCTTCAATCCTCCAAGCAGATTTGCTACCAGGTATCTTCCAATCCTGTCAACATGTGCGCCCTCCTCCTAGAAGAAATGATCACCATAAATAAATTGATCCATTAACTTAATGTCTCTCTCCACATAAACAAGTGCCCAAGCTCTCCTCTCCCTATGCATTAGACCTCATCTCAATCTGACAAGTCCTCCTCTCCTGATGAGAAAATGATGGATAATAAATGCGCCCTCCTCCTCCAGATGTGTCCCTCCTCCATGTAATATGCTACCTCTCAAGAATGAAGGCTAAGACTCCATGGAAATACTCTCCATGCAAGCTCCAAGAAACCAAGAGCCTCTCCTCAAGCTCTCAAGGGTTTATCTCAAACCCTCATGAAGTGTGCCCTCCTTCTCCTCAAGAAATGTGCCCTCCTTCTCTTCTCCAAAACTCACAAGTGAAGAATAAATCCCAAAAATACCTTTACCCTCTCTTTAGCCTCTTTGAGCCAACCCTAAAAGATCAATGGCCTAGATTAGATCTAGCCAATTTTAATCAATGGGTGAGATCTTATCTTAAAATCTCACTAAGGAAACCCACTTTCCTTAGTTTCTTTATGTCTATTAATTCACCCACATTGTGAATTAATTGTCACTTTATGACTTAAGTGACATATTTCACTTTTGAATTAAAACTCCCAAGTCAAAGTGAAATTAGAATCATAAAGTAAAGTACAAGGGAATAGTCTTCCCCCTTTGTGCTTAGAGACTCATAAGCACATGGGGACCACTTTCCAAGTTACCCAAATCTCAACAAAAAGAAGGGGCATACAAGTGGTTATAAGCAGAAAGAGTACTAGGGAGATTCAAAGGAGAGGAAGAAGAATTGGAAAGGGGGGGGGAGATAAGAAGACAATAGCCATTACACATCAATGCAAATATCCTAGCAACCATTGAAATTTTTTAAGAGGTTTTTTCCGGAATCATTGCAATCATTTTTAATTTTGACATTTCAAACCAACAACTTTGATCCATTATCAAGAAAGAATGATTTGTCTGAAACAAATAATTATTTATTGATGATGGACCATAGTTGTTGGTTCGAAACGTAAAAATTAAAAATGATTGTGATGATTCTAGAAAACCTCTTCAACAATTATATTGATCGCAAAATTATTAGATATAAAACCATTGAAATCATTGCAATATCAATGGCCACACTGAGGAAAAGTGTTGGAAACTACATTCAAAGTTGAACCCAAAGAACCGCGAGAAGGACAGAAAGAAAAAGAACCTTCTATCCACAAATTCGAGCAATCAGGTTGAAAGTAGCTTTGATGTGGATGAAAATATTGTCTGCACATATATGTAGAGAGAGGTGAATCTGAGTATCCTTCATCACCAGGAATAGAAGAAATGACCAAGCTCTTCCACATTAATATTCAGGTCAAGAAGACTAATATAGATGCTTTGTTCGACTCTGGTTCACAAGCTAATATCATAGCAACTCATCTAGTCAACAAGCTTGTATTGGAGGTTCACAAACATCATATCCCCTATCCATTGGGTTGGGTAAACAAGGATACATATATCAAGACAACAAAGCAGTGCAAGACTAAATTTGTTGTAAGTGTTGATTTTATAGATGAAGTAGAATTGGATGCAGTGCCACTAGATGTATGTGGAGTAGTGTTTGGAAGCCCCTACATGTATATGAGGGATGTTATCTTTATGCGGAGATCCAACCAATACCGCCTCATCAAGGATGGGAAATCCTTCATCATCAATGCACATAAAGGAAAATAAAAAATCTCACTGATAAGTTCCAATCAAGCTAAGAAATTGATAAATTCTATAAATAAATATGTTTTACTTTTCCTAAGGGAAAATCAATCTAGTGAAGAGTCGTTAAAAGTAAAGATATCCCTGGAAGGGTGTACTAAGGAGTAGAAACACGAATTGGAGGAGTTTATAAAGGAATACAGAGGAGTTTTCTAAGAGCCTAAAGGGATACCACCTAAGAGGGAAGTGGAGCACGGAATCTAATTATTGCCAGACTCCCCCTTGCCAAATATTGGGTTGTATAAATAGTTTGTTCTGGAAGCAAACAAAGTAAAGAAGCAGTTGTAGAAGTTGTTGGAGCAGGGTGTGATTTGACCAAGTACCTCACCTTGTGGGTCACCCATCATAATTGTGCCTAAGAAGGATAGGACTTGGAGAATGTGTATTGACTATAAGGCATTGAACAAGATTACATTGAAGAATCAGTACCCTCTACCCAAGATCGATGATCTATTGGACCAACTATAGCATGCCAACTACTTCACTGAGATGGATTTGAAATCAGGATATCACCAAGCATAAGTCAAAGAAGAATATACCAATAATATTTCATTCAAGACAAGGAAAGGGTTGTATGAGTGGTTGGTTATGCCATTTGGTGTTGATTAAGGTTGGTTGTCATTGATGTCAACCCTTGAAGAAAGCCTCGTAGCACAAAGGTTGGGTAATGGACCCAATATTGTTTGATGTAAAGATGACTCATTATTTTCTTGTCGTGTTTGATAATAAGTAGAAATGGATGAACTCCAAAGTGGTCCCCTTATGGTGAAAGCCCTCACGGGAAGACGCTTTGCGGATTGAGTTATCCTAGAAGTATGGTTAGAGAACCCATGCTTATTTGTGGAATAATGATATGAAATCCAGTGAATTTGTCAGTGACACTATTCTAGATGGATATGTATTTTCATGCCATTTCCGGTGGTATGTGGAACGTCACATAACTCCTCACGGTTAAAGAGTTATGGTCATGAGAAGTTGGAGAATCCAGGTTTGGGTAATGGACCCAAGTTTGTTTTATGGATAATGGTATGAGTTTTGATATATTTTCAGGTAGTACTATTCTATATGGATAGTACATTTCATTCCATTTCTAGTGGTATGTGGAATGTCACATAAATCCTCACGGTTTCATAGTTATGGCCTTGCGAAGTTGGAGGACCCTCATATGTCATCTAGAAGCCCCAAAAGGTCAAAGTAGTCAAAGTGGTGGTTTAAGAGTTTTTAAAGGTAAATAATAAAGTGAAGTTATGAGTGCACTATAATTCAAATTGAATACAAAATAAATTATTTAAATAATAAATTTAATGGAGAAATTAGAAGCGGGTTAACCCTAAAATAAGGAAAGTGGGCAAAGTGACCTAGAAGATGTTTTTAAGTAAGCTACTTGGAGAGTATAAATAAGAGGCAAGGCTCTCTCATTTAAATAAAACTTGAGCATATTGAATACCTATAGGTTTTTGAGGTAACCAAAGGATATCTAAGCCGAATTTCTGAGGAAAGTGAAAAAAAGAAGGCCGAAATTCAAGGAAGGATAAATTCTTTTGATGATGTTTTCTAAGGTATGTATTTTTCAGGTCATCTCACCATTTTCACAATAATTTTTTTTCTAGAATGATTCATACTGTGAATTTTCTATTACATTGAAGAAACATATCCAAGTATCTGTGGTAAAAAATTTAGCTTGTGGGTTGTTGTATTTTTGGAGTTACACTCCGTGAAAAATAGGATTTGTGGCTAGTCCTGAAACTAGTCAAAAACAAGTGTTTCGGGTAAAAACGTCATAACTTATTCATAACATATCAAAATTTAGTAATACAAAATGTGTTGGTTAGAGTACAATATATAGTATGTTTTATAATAGGTTCAGATCAATTCAACAAATATTTTGTGCAGGGAACGCTCTACAAGGTCGCTCTCTAGATTAAGTCAGAATTCAGCAAGGTGTGCCATTTTTGCTATAACTCATTTTATGAGAGTTTCCAGGTAGTGACACCTGGAGGAATTTCATAAAACACACTGAATAAAATTGTGTATCAGTTTCAGATATTTATTCATTACAGGTACAAAGTTATGATTATTTCAAGTTAGGGTTGTTGACTAATCCAAAACTAGTCTTGTGAGACTGAAGAAATGTTTGATGAAAATTATAGTCTCTTGTTGTTAAAGTTAAGGAAGGTTGGTAGGTATGTGATCATATACACCAGGTATATTAAATATTTACAAATCATATTTGGATGATGAAATTGATGAGGGCTTTTGGTTGAGGTACAAGTTGGGTACATGGTTGAGACAAGTAGTTGATGAGTTGACACATACATGAGGTGTATAGTTGATGATGTTGGTACATATTGATGAGTCATAGTTGATGAGTATTTGACACATGATTGGTAAATACTTGGTACATTGTTGGGTTCACTTGTTTATGGTACAGGTTGATTACAGATTATTTGGTACAAGTTGGTGCATGGTTGATGCATTTGTTTATGGTACATGTTGATTACAGGTTGAGGTACAGGTTGATGCATGGGTGATGCATGGTTCAGGTTTATTGGTACATGTTTACAACAGTATATCTCACAGTGATAGTGTGACAGTGGTTCCATCATTCTACTTCTACTTCAGGGTGGTTGGACGGGGCAAGGACAGGTGGTTGTAGCCAGAGAACATAGGGGGTTGTAGCCTCCTTCTGGTTGTAGCCAGAGAATTGGGGAGTTGGAGCTTCCCTCATGTTGTAGCCTGAGAAACTAGGGGGTTGGAGCCTCCTTCCAGTTGCAACTAGAAAAAAAAGGAAGTTAGTGCTTCCAGTGAATGTAATTATTCAAGACATATAAGAAAAAACATTCTGTAGTTTTCTCTCGATTTGGGTTTCCACGTAAAACACTGGTGTATTGTGTAAGTGTGTGATTGTTCATTTCTTATTTCTCATTATTGGATAATAATTCTACATTGATGTAACACTTGGATTATTTGGAGAAAAAGGATTATAATTACGTTATTATTGATTCACCCCCCCTCTCAGTAATCCAACAATTGGTATCAGAGAAAGTTCCTTCAGAAATCAGTTTAACCACTGAAAGGTAGATCATGGAGAGTACCAACTTGTATAAAAATGAAATACCACAGTTTGATGGATAGAAGTACGTTTTTTGGAGCATAAGGATGAAGACATATATACAGGCACATGTATTTCAAGTTTGGCAATCAATTGTAGATGGATACACAACACCAACAATTCCACCAACAAATTACAAAGCAGTGAAACTCAATGAGAATAATTACAAATCCAAAAATGCACTTTTGAATGGTCTCAATGATACGATATTCACCAAAGTTGCACATTGTAAATCTGCTAAAGAGATATGGGACAAGCTTCGAAATATTTATGAAAGAGATACAAAAGTCAAAGAAAAAAAACTTCAAACTTACAGAGGTCAGTTCGAACAACTAAAAATGAAGGAAGATGAGAATATCGCAGCCTACTTCTTACGAGTCGATGAAATAGTGAATGCAATCATAGGATTGGGAGAAGAAATCGAAGAATCTGTAATTGTTCAAAAGGTACTAAGATCTCTTCCTATGAGATTTAACCCTAAGATATCAGCACTAGAAGAAATATTGGATCTAAACTCAATAAGCATGGACGAACTGCATGGAATCTTCACAGCATACGAAATGAGAACTGAACAAGAAAATACAGATGTAAAAGAAACAACCTTCAAAGCATCCAAAATATCAAATCAAAATAAAAAAGAAGAATATAGCAGCAACAGTGACGACTCGGAAGATGATGAAGAAGTGGCTAACTTTGTCAAAAGACTGAACAAGTGAACCGACCATAGGTATAGAGGTAATCTTCCTTTAATTTGTTTTAATTGTGATGGTATTCGTCATTTTTCTAACAAATGTCCTCATAAGAAAAAAAGAAATGGTGAAGGTTACTCAAAAGGGAAACACACATATAAAGGCAAAAGAACTACAAAGAAAGTTTTCAAGAAAAGCTTATGCACCAAAGAATACATCTCATAATCAGATGAAGATGAAGTCAGTGACAGTGAGACAAGAAGAGTTCTATTCATGGCAGTAAAAGATTCTAACAGAGAAGACTCCAAAGAAGAATATGAAGAAGCCGAAGAAGAATGTGAAGAAGTGGAAGAAAAAATTGAAGAGGCAGAAGTTGACTTTCAAGAAGAATTAATGTGTGCCATAGAAGTTATCAGAAGAGAAAATAAGAAGAACAAGAAACTACAAGCAGAACTAGACAAAAAACAAGACATTCAAGAACTAGAACAAATGATCACAAAATTGAAGATTCAAATAGAAGAAGATAAAATAATTGAAGAAGCACTCAAAGAACAACTAGAAGAAAAGGACAGGATCATTGGAAACTTGGAAGCAAAGATTGTCACATTAAGAAAGGATATTCAAAAGAAAAATATGCAGAATAGCTCAAAAGTTTTGGATGACATTATCAGCAGTCAAAAATCTCATTTTGACAAGACCAGACATGGATACAATCAGACAAAAAAGGGATGAAGCTCCAAAATGACAAAGCAAGAAACATATCCAAAAATCTATCCAGAAACAATCAAAGGGGATAGGAAGATATACAAGAAAGATTACAAGGACACTCCTCCATCGAGAAGATTCGGATTTCAGAATCAACAACCGACAGATAGGCCTCAAGAAGAAGAAGGATTCACAAGAACACCTCCTTTTAGAAGATTCTCAACTCCCAGGTATCAAACTATATTTTTTGTTTTATGTTATGCATGTAATAATTTTGGACATAAAGCTGTGAATTTCAAATCTAACAACAAGAACAATAACTACTTTGAGAGTAATACACAAAAGGGTTATCCAAGAAGGCCTAGTGAAACACAAAGAAAAAGTTACAACAGGTTTGAATCTTTGAGCACTGAAGTGGAATGTTACAAATGTAACAATTTTGGACATATGGCCAAATATTGCAAAATGACAGTCCTTCCTAAAGAACCATAGCAGAATAACAACAATCACATACAAGAACCTCAGAAAAGAACATGGATAAGAAAGAAGGATCAATATAGAAATGAAGAATGCACACTCACTCTACAAGCTAAACAGAAGAAACGTGGTTGGTATGTTGACAATGGATGTTCAAAACACATGACAGGTGATAGAGACAAGTTTCTTACGTTATGAAAGGAAAGAGATGGATCAGTCTCCTTCGGAAATGATGATTCAGCCAAAATCATTGGAAAAGGCATAGTCTAAATTGGGAACATGAATGAAAAAGGAGAAAATGTTCTACTAGTAGAAGATATGAAACATAATCGTCTAAGTGTGAGTCAAATGTGTGACCAAGGTCATAAAGTTACTTTCGATTTACAAAAGTGTGAGATAAGAAAAGAAGGTTCGCGAAAATTGGTTGCTACAGCTGCAAGAACTTCAAGCAACATATATGTGTTAAGTGAAATTGGAAATGAAAAGTGTTGTATAGGAAAGGAAGATGAAAGTTGGCTATGAAACAGAAGAATGGGTCACATACATTTTGATAACCTTTTCAAAGTCGGCAAAGAGAAGCAGTCAGAGAAATGCCCTAGATCACGAAACCAACCAACACTTTATGCAAGCATTGTCAACAAGGAAAGAAAACAAAGACCATGTTCAAATCAAAGGAATATTCAATAACAAGACCACTGGAAATTGTGCATATTGATATAGTTGGACCAACTAAAACCAAGGGTTTAAAAGGTGAGAAATATTTTATGTTATTAGTTGATGATTATACAAGAATGATTGTAGTTTTCTTTCTCAAGAATAAGTCAGAAGCTTTTGAAAACTTCAAGATCTACAAGGAAATGGTTGAAAATGAAATGGATTCAAAAATCAAATGCTTGAGATCTGATAATGGAGGAGAGTTCACCTCAAAGGAATTTATGGACTACTGCAACAATCATGGAATAAAAAGACAATTCTCTGTTGCTAGGACACCTCAATAGAATGGAGTTGTTGAAACAAAGAACAGGACAGTACAGGAAATGGCTCGAACAATGATAATGGATTCAAAATTGACAGATATTTTTTGGACACAGGTAGTGCATAAAATAGTTCATATTCAAAACAGATTAATGCTTAGAAACAACATTGACAAAACCCTTTACGAACTATGGAAAGGAAGACCAGTAAATGTAAAGCAGTTCATATTTTTTGGAAGCAAATGCTATATCAAAAGAGAAGATAGCGAAATGGGAAAGTTTGACTCTCACGTGGACAAAGGAGTACTTGTTGGTTACTCAAGTACAAGGAAAGCATGCAAGTGTTACAATCTAAGATTAAATAAAGTTGTGGAAAGCATCAACGTGACAATTGATGAAACAGGCAGACCACAATCCAAGGAAGAAGAAAACAAATCACTGAAACAACCCTTAGAAGAAGAAGAAGAAGATGAAAAAGAAGTAGACGAGGAAGATGAAGAGAAATTGACAGAAGCATAAGAGCAAGTTCAGGAAGTGTCTCCAAAGACACCTAGTAGACGAGTATAGAAGAATCATCCTTCATATCGTATTATCGGAAACAAAGATGAAGGAGTTGAGACTAGAAGAAAAATATGTTCACTAAAACAAAATCACCTAGCACTCTTATCTACAATTGAACCAAATTTTTTGAAGAAGCTAGCAAGGATGAATTTTGGAAAAATGCCATGGATGAAGAATTGGATCAAATAGAGAAAAATGACACTTGGGAACTGGTTCCAAGACCAAAGAATAAGAATGTGATCGGCACAAAATGGGTCTTCGGGAATAAACTGAATGAAGATGGATATGTTACAAGGAAAAAATCTAGATTGGTATGTAAAGGATATGCACAGGTTCAAGGAATCAACTTTGAAGAGACATTTGCCCCAGTTGACAGAATGGAATCAATCTGTTTTCTTTTAGCTTATGCATGCTCCAAAAATATTAAAATGTATCAGATGGACGTAAAATCAACTTTTCTGAATGGAGAACTTGAAGAAGAAGTCTACATTGAACAACCAGAAGGATTTCAGTTGTCAGAGAATGTAGACTATGTGTGCAAATTAAAGAAGGCCTTGTATGGTCTAAAACAGGCTCCTAGAGCATGGTACTCTAGACTGGATAAATATCTACATCAAGCAGGGTTCAGAAAAGGAAGTACAAACAACGACCTCTACATCAAGGTAAGTCAAGGTAATATTTTATTAGTTGAAGTTTATGTTGATGATATTATTTTTGGTAATGATGATGACAGGTTAAGCCAAACATTTGCAAAAGATATGCAAAATGAATTTGAAATGTCGTTACTTGGAGAACTATCCTTCTTTTTGGGACTTCAGATATGCCAAAGCAACCAAGGATATTTTATTTCTCAAACCAAGTATATTAGAGAAATGCTAAAAAGGTTCGGTATGGAAGATTGCAAACCAGTTGCAAGTTGAGCAAAGATGATGATTCGAAGTCTACAGATCAGAGGCAATACAGGTCAATGATTGGCAGCCTACTATATATGATAGCATCCAGACCAGATGTAATGCAGGCAGTTGGACAGGTGGCACGATTTCAAGCAGCACCAAAGGAATCACATGTATTAGCAGTGAAGAGGATTTTCAGATATCTCAAAGGAACAAAAGAGTTTGGATTATGGTATCCAAAAGGAAAGGATCTATCACTTATTGCCTACATAGATGCAGATTGGGCAGGTTGTATTAATGACCAACGAAGCACCAGTGGAGCAACATTCTACTTGGGTGAGTGTTTAGTATCATGGATAACCAAGAAACAATCATCAGTATCCTTATCTACAGTCAAGACAGAGTACATTGCAGCAGCATCATGTTGTACACGGGTTCTTTGGATGAAACAAACTCTAACAGATATACAGGTTGAGTATGATGAGCCCATTCCAATCTATTGTGATAATACAAGCATCATTAGTATCTCAAAGAATCCGGTGATGCACTCCAAGACGAAGAACATTCCAATCAAGTGTCACTTTTTATGGGAACAAGTTGCAGAAAATAACATCAGAGTTGAGTATGTGGGCACAAAAGAACAAATCGCAGACATCTTTACAAAATCACTTCCACGAGAAGCCTTTGAGTATCTTCGCTAGAGACTCAGAGTTATTTATACTCCAAAATGAATGCTTTTGAATTCTTATCTTATATGTCTTAGATGTACACGAGGAAGCACCATAAGAAGACAGTTCAGTCAGGGGGAGCGGCCCTGGAATGAAAGATACCTTTTCCATTGATGACAAAGGGGGAGAGATTTATCAGATGCAGAGGACAAAGGCATGGTTCCAGGGGGATAATGAGTGATATGATTTCCGTATTGCATCATATTGTTTCCATTAATGCCAAAGGGGGAGATTGTTGATTAAGGTTGGTTGTCATTGATGTCAACCCTTGAAGAAAGCCTTGTAGAACAAAGGTTGGGTAATGGACCCAAAATTGTTTGATGTAAAGATGACTCATTATTGTATTTTCATGGTTGATAATAAGTATAAATGGATGAACTCCAAAGTGGTCCCCTTATGGTGAAATCCCTCACGAGAAGACGCTTTGCGGATTGAGTTATCCTAGAAGTATGGTTAGAGAACCCATTCTTATTTGTGGAATAATGATATGAACGCCAGTGAATTTTTCATTGAAACTATCCTAGAAGGATAGTGTTTGTCATGCCATTTTTTATGGTATGTGGAACGTCATATAACTCCTCATGGTTAGAGAGTTATGGCCATGAGAAGTTGGAGAACCCAGGTTTGGATAATGGACCCAAGTTTTTTTTATGGATAGCGGTATGAGTTTTGATATATTTTCAGGTAATACTATTCTATATGGATAGTACATGTCATTCCATTTCTGGTGGTATGTGGAATGTCACATAACTCCTCACGGTTTCAGAGTTATGGCCTTACGAAGTTGGAGGACCCGCATATGTCATCTGGAAGCCCCAAAAGGTCAAAGTAGTCAAAGTGGTTTAAGAGTTTTTAAAGGTAAATAATAAAGTGAAGTGATGAGTGCACTATAATTCAAAGTGAATACAAAATCAATTATTTAAATAATAAATTTAATGGAGAAATTAGAAGTGGGTTAACCCTAAAATAAGGAAAGTGGGCAAAGTGACCTAGAAGATGTTTTTAAGGAAGCTACTTGGAGAGTATAAATAAGAGGCAAGTCTCTCTCATTTAAATAAAACTTCAGCATATTGAATACCTATAGGTTTCTGAGGTAACCAAAGGATATCTAAGCCGAATTTCTAAGGAAAGTGAAGAAAAGAAGGCTGGAATTCAAGGAAGGATAAATTATTTTGATGATGCTTTCTAAGGTATGTTTTTTTTTCAGGTCATCTCACCATTTTCACAATAACTTTTTTTCTAGAATGATTCAGACCGTGAAATTTCTATGCCATTGAGTTAACATACCCAAGTATCTGTGGTAAAGAAATCAGCTTGTGGGTTGTTGTATTTTTGGAGTTACACTCCGTGGAAAATAAGGTTTGTGGCTAGTCCTGAAACTAGTCAAAAACATGTGTTTCAGGTAAAAACGTCATAACTTCTTCATAACATCCAAATTCAGTAATACCAAATGTGTGGGGCATGCTCTACAAGGTCACTCTCTAGAATAATCTAGAATTCAACAAGGTGTGCCATTTTTTATATAACTCTTTTTCTGAGAGGTTCCAAGTAGTGAAACCTGGAGGAATTGCATTGAACACATTGAAGAACATTGTGTATCAATTTCAGATCTTTATTCATTACAGGTACAAAGTTATGATTATTTCAAGTTAGGGTTGTTGACTAATCCAAAACTAGTCTTGTGAGACTAAAGAAACGCTTCATGAAAATCCTAGTCTCTTGTTGTTAAAGTTAAGGAAGGTTTGCAGGTATGTGATCATATACACCGAGTCTATTACAGAGTTACAAATCATATTTGTATGATGAAATTGATGAGGGATTTTGGTTGAGGTACAAGTTGGGTACATGGTTGAGACAATTAGTTGATGAGTTGGCACATACATGAGGTGTATAGTTGATGATGTTGGTACATATTGATGATTCATAGTTGATGAGTACTTGACACATGATTGGTGCATACTTGGTACATGGTTGGTTTCACTTGTTTATGGTACAGGTTGGTGCATGGTTGATGCACTTGTTTATGGTACAGGTTGATTACAGTTTGAGGTACAGGTTGATGCATGGTTGATGCATGGTTCAGGTTTATTGGTATATGTTTATAGCGATATATCTCACAGTGATAGTGTGACAGTGGTTCCATCATTCTACTTCTACTTCAGGGCGGTTGGACGGGGCAAGGACAGGTGGTTGTAGCCACCTTTTGGATGTAGCTGGAGAACATAGGGGGTTGTAGCCTCCTTCTGGTTGTAGCCATAGAATTGTGGAGTTGGAGCTTCCCTTAGGTTGTAGCCTGAGAAACTAGGGGGTTGGAGCCTCCTTCTAGTTGTAGCTGGAAAACAAAGGAAGTTGGTGCTTCCAATGAATGTAATTCTTCAAGACATATAAGAAAAAACATTATGTGGTTTTCTCTTGATTTGGGTTTCCATGTAAAACACCAATGTACTGTGTATGTGTGTGATTGTTAATTTCTTATTGCTCGTTATTGGATAATAATTCTACATTGATATAACACTTGGATTATTTGGAGAAAAAGTATTATAAATATGTTATTATTGATTCACCCCCCCTCTCAGTAATCCAACATTTGGTTTATGCAACACACCAACTACATTTATGAGACTAATGAATGATGTTTTAGGCCCTTATCTAGATTCATTTGTTATTATCTATTTGGATGATATATTGGTTTATAGTGCTACCTAGGAGGATCACATCTCACATCTTATGAAGGTGTTAGAGACCCTAAAGAAGCACCAATTGATGGCCAATCTCAAGAAATGTGAGTTTTCTTGCTAATATTTGGTGTATTTGGGGTATGTGATTGGTGGAAGCGAGCTCAAGATATATATTGCCAATATGGAGGCCATCATGAAATGGCTAGTTCCTACAAATTGCATAGAAGTTAGGAGCTTTGTTGGGGAAGCACAGTACTTGCGGAAGTTCATAGCTTCATTTTAAGTAGTAGTTTCACCACTCCACACAATAACAGTGGGAATTAAGAGTTTCTAGTGGGGGAATAATCAACATAAGGACTTTGATGAGATGAAAATAAATAGCAGTCAAGCATGAATGCTTGCACTACCAAAATTGCAAAATCCCTTCAAAGTGGAGACAGATGCATGTGGGTATGCCATGGGAGCAGTCCTAATGTAGGGAGGAAGGCATGTCTACTATCATTTTGAAGTATTTCATGGGGAAGTCCTCAATTACCCTACCTATGACAGGAATCTCTATGCATTGGTACAAGTTGTCAAAAAGTGGAAGCACTATTTGATAGGCAATGAGACCATCATCCACACAGATCACCAACTGCTCTAGTATTCGCAAGCCCGGAGTAATTTACAACAAAACAGGAACTACAAATCGATGGGGTTCTTACAACAATTTCATTTGGTCATAAATTATAAGAAGGGTAGCAAAAACAAGTCGGAAAAAATTATTTCACAACCACCCACATCCAAGAATATAGATTTGGGAACTTTGTTGCACATGGAGCCTTTTATCCATGATGCATACAAAGAGGAATACACATAAGATGAGGACTTCAAGGAGGCATTTCAACAGCTATGGAACCAAATTCATATAGAATAAGGTGACATCAAGGAAAACTATCATTTCTAGAATGGTTTTCTCTACAAGCTCGACAAGCTATGTGTCCCTAAAGGTGAATGATTGCAGCTTATCATAGAGGCTCACACCTCCAAGGTTGAAGGACATTTTAGTGTTGGGAGGATAGTTTCCAACTTACAGAGGTATGTGTATTGTCCCAAAATGCAAGAAGATGTAGCGTGGTATATTAGAATATGTATAATTTTTTGTACCATCAAACCCAATAACATGATGCAAGGTCTATACCATCCCTTACCTATACCCACTTGGCCTTGGGAGAGTATTTCCATGGATTTTGTGGTAGTTTTACCAACAACCAAGAAGGAACATGGTTATTCATTTGTGGTAGTTGACATGTTCAATAAAATGTGCATTCTCGTGCCTTGTAAAAAGACCATCAACAGATAGGAAGCAACAAGCGTATTCTTTGAACGGGTTTAAATGCACTTTGGGATACCAAGGAGCAACATCTCAGACAAGGACATTAGATCTCTTGGTTCTTTTTGGACTACATTGTGGGAGAAGATGGACCATAAGCTCAAGAGGTATACAACATTACATCTACAAACATATGGACAGACAAAAGTAGTCAACATGAATTTGGTGCAACTTTTGAGGGGTTACAGTCAAAAGCATTTGAAGACCTGGGATGAAAATATGATTTATATACAACACTCTTATAACAGAGAAGTCCACACTTCTCCAGGTAAGTCACCTTTTGAAACTTGCTTTGGATATTTTCCACCTTCACCCTTAGATGTTGTATATGGATAACAAGGAGGATTTAGAGAGGACCTCACAGGAGATGCATTAATAGTAGAAAAATGCATTGAGAAGATCAGGAAGATCCATTTGCAAGTATGGTAGACGTTGAGGAAATCATAGGAAAATTACAAGGCTAGACATGACTAGTAAGGAACATAGAGAACATTTAGAGTGGGAGATAGAGTATGGTTACATTTGAATAAAGAAAGACTACAAGGTCCTGGTAAGAATATCAAGGTTATGTCGTATGGTCCTTTTGAGGTATTGGAAAAGGTGGGACATAATGCCTACATATTCATTCGACCCCCATACATGCATATTTACTCAGTAGTGAATGTGGAGAATCTCAAACTCTGTGATCCCTCCATGTTGGATCAGGAGGATGAGTAGGTTCTACCTTCCATAGAGGATATAGCACCAGATGCTCAGGCAGAGTTGGAAGAGGACACAATTTTGAAAAAGTGGTCTAGGACAACAAGACAAGGGCAGCATGACCTTTAGCAGGTTGGATTGAAAGGACAACTTTCAGACAAAGCAAAGTGGTACTCCATAGAGAAGATAGAGGAAAAATGTCCTCACCTCATTCAGTAAATATTTTGGGGACCAAAATCCTCCCTAAATGGGGAGGTATGATCTATATTGGATTATTATATTATTTTTCATCTATCTCAATGCTTTTAGAGTGGAAAAATTTTGAGGAATCGACTTACATGATTATTTTAATGGCAGGTCCTACTTTAGAAATTTTGGATTTGAAACCTTTTGGAGCCATTTTGAGGCATCAAATGAAATTTTTGGGGGTCAAAACGTTTTAGAAATTGCTTGAACCCCATGACCTTATTCTACATATCGATACCTCTCTAATGGTTCAAAAATTGCGTAAATCGGAGCTCGTATGCAAAAGTTATGTCTCTCACAAGTTGACCTATTGCGTTGACCACCATGGTATGAGCGGATGCCACATCAACCACCGTTACTCATGCATATGGGGCTAGCCACATATGTAATTTCAAGAAGATTCTAGAAGGTCTTAAACCTTATCACAATTGAGGGTTAAGGAAGTCAAAACCCTACTCTTAGATGGCCATTGAGCTATGTTAAATACAGAGCCACTAGGAGGAGAAGGGATTTCATTATATGTTATTGTATTTTGTTCCATAGCAGAGAAGAACAATTGGGAGTGGGAAATTAGAGAGCATAATAGAGGGGGTTAATGTTCTATAGCATCCTAATAGGCCACGGGTCTTAGGTAACTCCATAGAAAGTGCCTTCTCCTTTGTACTTGCATTATTTCCACACCATAGAAAAGAGAGCAAAGCAACCTCACCTTCTCATTGGATTTTATCCCTAAGAGTTTCCTAGAGAAAATATTTGTGTTATTTTGTGGATGGTGTGCAATTGTATTTTACTGTTCTCGATTTTCCGTATTTTATCTATTTCACATAAAAGTAGAAAATCAGTAACTAAAGATTCAGGAATCTAAAGGAATTTAACCTTCATAGTGTAGATTTTAGTTTTGTTTATCATATCTATTGTGACGAACTATTCTAGTGGAATATCCACGACAGTTTACAGATCATTTTCCATTAACTAATTTAATACAATTTTTCCATATTGACCCATATCTTGATTAAACATTTACTTATTTTTTTTATTAATTTGAATTTTTCCAAGTCTCCTTTAGTACATTATCTTAAATTCTATTAATTAATTTGATATAATTTGTTTACTTTGAAAAAATTATACTTTTTAATATGACTTCTTCTTTTTTACTTTAATTGATTTTGACCAATTCCCCTTTAATAATAATATTTCATGACTAATTCTTAATGGTTAGATATTTGTATTTTATATATTTTATATATTTTGTTTTGTTTAGGGGGGCACTTTTTCTATCTTACAAAAGCTTTAGTC
>ML778604.1:648907-664637 GCA_009831015.1 Picea engelmannii | reverse complement strand
ACTTCATGATTGACAAGTGGAAAGCCTTACAAACCGGTTGATGATGAAGATTATTGGGGACAACTTACATGAATGCAACTATGTAAATGAAACTTTATAATGGCAAAGAACAGGATTTGCAAGGATGTATATGGCAACTCCATGTCTATAGTGATAATGAAGTGATGTTGCATAATGTAATGGTTATATAGTTGTAAGAGTGAGTGTGGCATGCATAACCCTTAGGTTGTGGGTCTTGTGAGAAATGATTGTATCCATTTTATATAACACAAGAAATAGGCATTCTTGTTAGTCTTGTTCTTATTGAATCTTTTTAAATTAGGGAAAAGTTCTAAGTGAATTAATTCGATCACCATCATTATTGTAATGTATATCCCTTCTAAGGGAGTAGACATTATAGATACAAGATAAAGATGTCATGAGAAACCAACTAGAAGTATATGAGATAAGTGGATTCATGACAAATAATGACCATAAAAAAATTAGAAATATCTCATCCTTAATGTATAGTGATCACATGTCCGCACAGGTGTAGACTGATTGGCAAGTGTCCTGTAAATGGAAGGAAATATGTAAAAAGGAGATCTCAAGTTTGATTCTCACCCCTATTTACTCATGCCCCATGTTTGTGGGGATCTTAAGTTTGATTCTCACCCCTATTTACTCATGCCCCATGTTTGTGGGTTGTGAAGGTTATAAAGATAGTTCACAATTTATAAATTTTTGGAGACAAAAATTAACAAAATAAAGATTCTTGTTATGAAAGTTTCTCTCACGATTACATAAAACATATGAAAACATAATGAAGATTCTCACAATTACATAAAACATAATGAAAATTCTCATTATGAATTTTTTTTAATAAAACTTTTGTATTAAAAAAAATCTTAACTACCATTACATAGAAAGCATGGGAATATAATAATGCATTATTTAGAATGGAATTTTTTCAATCATTGAGAATGGAATTTTTTCTTTCATTGATAATTTTCTCCACTTAAACCTTGGATTCCATCACGATGTTGTTGGTTTTCTTAAGCACTAATTATGTTTAGAAATTAGTTTTACTTTTCTCTATTTAAACCTTGGATTCCATCACTATATTGTTAATTTTCTTAAGTACTAATTAGGTTTAGAAATTGGTTTTCTTATTCATTGAGACTTTTCTCCACTTAAACCTTAGATTCCATCACTATGTTGTTGGTTTTCTTAAACACTAATTATGCTTAAAAATTGGTTTTACTTTTCTCCACTTTCTCCACTTAAACCTTGGATTCCATCACTATATTGTTAGTTTTTTAAGCACTAATTAGGTTTAATTAGGTTTAAAATTTGGTTTTTTTCTTCATTGAGACTTTTCTCCACTTAAACCTTGGATTCCATCACTATGTTTATGCTTAGAAATTGGTTTTTAAATAACATCACTTTCGATCCATCAAATTCCCAGGTTAGGATTTAGGTGGCACGCGAGCTCCATCTTTTAAGATCCTCAAACTTATTCTCGACTCAATTAAAACGCAATCTTTTAATATTTGTGGACAACGAAAAGTCTATGGTGACGGTTGGCAGAGGCGAGAAGGAATTGGACAGGGCATGGGCGTGGATGATGGGGAATCGGAGTGGCCATGCGCAGTGACATCACTTCTCACACGTGAAGCCACTAAGAATCCTTCACATGCCATGCACGGACTTGAACTACTGCGACGACCTTCAAGTCTGACCGATTTAATATTATGTTAAGCATTCACCTAATTGATAGATACTGCGCGTGATGTAACTTGAATACTTATACTTGATAATGCTGTTGGCGTGGGGACTTGGAATTCAGTACTTCCTCAGATGGAGGCAGGAATTCGTGAACTCGCCTGCTCATGGTAGGACGGAGCACAGAAGAATTAGGTGGCAAATTGCAATAGATTTGTCAGCATGTTTGGTAAGACTTGAGAAAGGCGTTGGGCACCGACAGAATTCATTATATATGGAGGAATTTGGTGAAGAAAATGATAATGTATCAGTGCTGGATGAAGGAATGATCTCAGTGAAGGAGGAATTTGGTGAAGAAAATGATAATGTATCAGTGCTGGAGGAAGGAATGATATCAGTGAAGGAGGAATTTGGTGAAGAAAATGATAATGTATCAGTGCTGGATGAAGGAATGATCTCAGTGAAGGAAATGTCAAGGCAGTGCATGATTTTTGATAGGAGTGATTGCTCTGAAAGAGTACTTCTGTTTCATGTTAGAGATTTCAGTATTTCTGCCTGTGAGGATAATGGGTTTCAGTATGAAGGAAATGGGTTTAACGAGGTCATGGCGTTGGGTGTTAGCGCCTTGGAAAATGCAAGGTTTTCTGGAGGTCTGTCTATACCATTGTTAGAAGAAGAGTTTTCTTGGGTTTCTTCATCCAGTGAAGCTGCAGCTTCCATGGCTGTTGACAACCAGCAGCAGCAGCAAGTTGAGATGGCAGACGATAAGATCAGCTATTGTTACAGTTTAGAAAATGGAGATGAAGTTGATGCTCTTTTAGATTTAGGGGATAACTTAGCTGACACTGCAGATTCAATGGAGGTTCAGGACCATAGAAGCCAGAGAATTAGGGAAACGTTTGAGAAATTAAGAGATATAGTTGGTGGAGACTGGATGGATCCAGTTGATGTGTTGGATGAAGCCATTCGGTGTGTGAAGAGACTGGAGTCTGAACGACAGCTGTGACATGTGAAATATGTTTGTGGGTGATTTATAGATGTTTTCAGCTTTGTAATATGGAATTTCTAGAAGTAGAATTAGATTTTTTGTAATTTGTTGATCCAGGCATTTACTTGCAGCACGACCCTGGTAAACCTGTCTGTAACGTTCTGATATTCCAGTTTCAAGTAATGTATGTATACAGAAATTATAAACGGATTCAGTGAAGTTGCTTTGAGCGTTTCTTCTTGTTTTTTGTTGTCACTCTACAGCAATGGTTGCGATCTCATCATTCCCTCATTAAAAAGCATTTAATGCTCCAGAGATCATTGATCGCTTTCTGTACGACTCACGATCGTGTTATTAATGTTACACTTTACACCCAAAAATGCTGGTTGTCAATATCCACCATGTAAGCAGTATTGAATGTCAATATCCACCCTATATTGAATGTCAATATCCACCTTGTTATGCAGTCAGTTGTTTAAGCGTTCTAACTTTGTTTAAACGTTCTAACTTTTGACTGTTTTTCAGTAATTTATTTCATTTGATTTTGTCTAAAATTGGGTGATGAATGGTTAGATCTGCAGATTTGAGCGGCTAAGTTTGTATAACAGAAATAAAATTTAAACAACAAAAAATATAAATTTTGCCAAAAACACCCAAAAAGTAGAACGTTTCATTAACTAGCAATATTGAATGTTGCTTGGATCTGCATAATCAGATTTCAAATAACTTCAAATTCAATGATGCATATGGACCTTTACACATCATTGAATGCTGCTTAGCAGAGTGGATAACTTAGCTCTAACTATCCATCATATATTGTTAATCATAAGTTAGTTTAAAAATGAATTAATAATTGGACAAATTTAATGTTTATTTTTTTCTGTATTATTTAAAGCTAAATAAAATTATGATATGATGTATTTATTTTTTTCAAAATTTTGATAATTTAAATTATTTAAATGTCAAAAAAAATAAAAATAAAAATTCATGGTTAACCTTTCAACCAAATGGAATTACAATTTTTAATAAAATTCTTATCATATTTAAAGAACACATCTATATAGTCTTGAGTTCACTTTAGAAAAGGTGGGTCCAACCATTATTGTGTAGCTTTTGATATGGTACCTAAGGGCCTTACTACCCCTTGGAAGGATTTTTCTTCTCATAAATGGCAAGAATAAATTATTTGAACTTATCATTTGGATGTTGCAATGAAGGGGCTCTTTGTAATGGCACATCTTCGTCTCACGATCATGCAACCAATATTGTACTAGGGCCCTTTTCCAGATCATTAACATTGTTTAGAACATGTTAAAGAGTCAACAATTTCCTTCTCAAAATGTAAGGACACTCTATTATTAATGCTTTAGTGTAGTTGCATCATGTCCATCTTGACTTTTTACACCGAAGCAATAATATACACAAATTAGAAAGGTAATGCTATGATTTTAACAGTTTTCCTTTATTAAATAAAATAACGTTTTATTTTATTAAAATGAGGAAAAGCATTTGAATAACCTAGGGGCATTCATCTCTTAAGGCTTTCCACGATATGGAGGGGAGGAGGAGATGGCCATAGAATTTATTGACATGGTTCTAAGTAGAGCTACCCTAAGCCCAATAACATAATATATGATTAAGGTTTTCAAAGCTACCACATAAAGGACACTGGGTTGAGGAATGGTTAGGTGAGTGAACATTCTAACAAAATCCAAACACCCAAAAATGACGGACCATACAAATAAAAAAATAATAAGTTTTCAGACTCAACCAATGCCTTTGAGATGTTGAACAAATAAAAGAGTTGGGTCGTTTACTTAATTTGAGTCTATTGTGCTTATGTGACTAACAACCTAGGATAAGTTTATCATAGAGCCATTTGTAGCCATTAGTAGACTTGTATTTCTTAAATGCATTGGCCATATTCATTTTTCAATGCTTCCACCAAGCTTCAAGGGATTATAAGACCAACTTTATGAGCAGAAAGTTAGAGATGATTTCTTTGAGTTACAATTAAATACTTTATTTCCTAAGTTGGCTAAACAAAATTTGATTTTCAACTCTAACCAAGGTGCCCAAACTCAAGTCTAGACATCAAATGCATCCTTGATAGTGTTTATGTCTCATATAAAGACTCTCATCCCTAAGAATTAAGCATTGTTGATCAAGGAATTACCTTCATGCCACTGAATGGGAGACCTCCATAGGGAATGTTATTAAAAGACAAACAAGATTTGAGACCTTGGGCATTATAGCTTATATGGGGCTTACTCGCCTCATAAGACTTCTATGAACTTTGAGCAATAAAATTTCCTCTCACCTTCACATAGGTGAGGGCAACAATAAGATTTTGTTGATGGAGTCATGTCCAAGATCTATTTCCTAAGGGATCTCTTAAGTGGATGACAATCCTCAAAAGTGTCTTTAAGGATAAGTTTGGTTATTTTCCAAACAACCCATTTGGCACAAAACACCTAAGCTTAGGTATGTGTCTCGGTGATCGCCATGCCTATCTAGTATATGAAAATACAATGAAGTTCTTGTCAAGTTTTTGGATATTTTTTTCCCAATTATATTGTCCTAAGGAAAGATACACAGCTTTTTCTCAAGTTATCCATCGACACTACCAAAAGGACCCTGGAGAGAGAAATAATGCACATGGGTAGTTGTCAAGAATTATGTTCATATTTGGAATTTGACAATGAATCCCATGGGTTTTACCACCCATTTCTCATTTTTTACTCCACTCAATGAATGACTACATTCCAAAGGTAATTAGGAAAAGATTGAAATGCAAAAGGGATATTAAGGAGCTTAAATTTTTTCCTATGTTGGATCCAGGCCTAACCATGATAACAAGCCACGCGGGGAAGTCATTAAGGTTCCTTAAAACAATCAATCTATCTCACTAAATTTTAGAGCCTAGTGCATCATAGAATATCTAGGGGCAATCTATAACAATTTAAATAGAGCTCTAGTATGTAAGCACAGATAATGATGAAGAATTCATATGTAAAATGGTCATTTTCTAGTGGTCTAACTCCATGGTCCTGGAACAGGAATGCCTTCGATAAATCCTTGGCTTACTCAATAAGAGATGAGATAGATCAAGGCCTTTGTTTCCCTAACATAAGGATCTAGGGTGAATGGAAACCATTGTCGAATGGACTTGAATGACCCCTCATCCTATGATTTACACATGTTGATGGACAAGTAGTTCAATGCCTCTAATAAGTGTGTCTCACTATACAATGAGGAAGAATTTACCAAATCCCAAGGCATTAAGAATGAATTTTAATGAAGGGTCATTCGTTCGAGTGACTTTTAATGAAGGGTCATTTGTTGATGTCTTAGCCTTTGTAAAAATCAATTTTATGAAGAGGGTGTAGAGGTAAAGGCATATAACTCACTCCAAACCTTCCCATTCGACAATGATATTATCTATCATGAACTATCCATTGATGAATCACATCCGTTCTACAAATGATCTTGGGAAAAATGTGCTTGATGCTCATGGCTAGTGCCTTACCCAAATTTGTGTAAGACACATTCAATTGTGTATTTGTCTTTTGTTGGTAACGAGTTTAAATTCCCATTGCATTAGAATCAACTTGATTATTCCTTTGTTTATAGAGGCTCTTAATGATTATTCTATTTAGCTTCTCTATATCCCTAGTTTAGGACCATCCCAACAAAATATTAGGTGGCCTTATAAAATTTGCAGTGAAGAAGGTCCAATCTCGATGACTTATAATCAACTATCTACAATGAAGTACTTATCAGTTCATCCAAAGAGATTTCTCACACATTCTTCCTTACACCTTAGATTATCAATAAGGGACCATGCAAATACAAGTCTACATGGCCACCATATGTTCTTATGTGATTCCCTATGAGTAAAACATCAACCTATAATGACTAACAAACTCCTTAATATCATCTTGCTTGGTGAGTCAATGATTGGTCATTTTTGCAACATAGATTTTTTCCAAAGTCTCCTTGGTTGTGAAATCCTTGAAAATTTCTTTTGTTGTCACAACCCGACTTTTTCCCTATTGAGGTGGGATCCATGCTCCAAAAACTTCAAATTTTAGCAGTTATCAAATCTTGGTAGTGTTGGCTTGCATTTCCTCTTCAGAAGTGATGAACTGCAACGGTTGGTTGATGTGTTCTAGTTCTCCCTTAACATCATTGTGGTGTTTCCATAAAATTGATGTGAATTAATAAACATACCCCCTTAAAAATGAGGTAGCACAAGTAACGTAATCATCCCACCAAGAAATCCATTCTTCTTCACCCATTCTTCTTTACCCTTGGGTCTAGGTAAGAGATTCTAAACCATTTTTATATATAATTAAGACAACTCCAATTTTTCATATGAGGCACATTTGAGAGAACATGAGTCTTATGCATTTGCATTTAGAAGAGGGAGGAGTAAATCAATTAATCATATAAGAGAATCACCTCTTCTTGTCAATCGATTTATTTGTCACTTAATAAACCCTATTACATTTACTTGTCAATCCAGGACGTGAACTTGTGAGATGTAAACATGTGATGTCCCTTTCCAAATGACCACTTCCGGAGGATGACTTAGTAGCTTATTTGATTCCTCGTAGGCTATAGTCGATAAAAAAGGGAATTAATGGATTATTTTATGTCATTTTGGGTGGAAAAGGTAATGTTTATAAAGTGACATTAAGTAATTAAGTAAAAAGAGATGTTCTAGAGTGACTTTAGGAAAATATTAAAGGTGAACCTTATAAACTTAGTCACTTTAATCAGTTAAGTGAGGGTAAAAAGGTAAAAGGGTCAGCAACAAGGTGAAAGTGGAAATAAAAGAGAGCTGAGGGCACCCTCTCTCATTATGATTGATCATTTTACAAAATTGATTAGGAGAGATCTCTTGTGGCTTGTGAGGGTTTTGAAGAAAAACCCTTGTTAGAATTGGTTTCGGTGGTGAAAGATTCCACCCTAGATAATTGGTTGGAGAATTCATTCAGATTTCTCACAAGATCCATCATTGGAAGAAGGTTTTCAAATTTGTAGCAGTTGTGTGGCTTGAGGAAGGGTGCATTCATTGTGTGGGAGGTGCCTTTGTTTTTGCAGGCCAATTTCTTTCAGTGAGGGTTGTGTTGTCTTGTGTAGAGGTCGATTTATTGTGTGTGGGCCGAATTTCTCCATCAACAATCGAGTCTTCATTAGTAGGGGCTGAGTTCACTTGTGCAAATCAAGTTTCTTGGAGGGGGTCAAAATCCACTTTAGCAAAGGTAGAGTTCTTTGAGAGGAGGGTGTATTTTCTTGTGCGGCTGCCATTGTCTTGGGAGAGGTTGATTTCTAGTTGTAGGGGCTGAGTTCTTTGTGGAGTTTCGTACTCATATTCTTTGAGTTCAATTTCTTCTTGACATCAAGTATATTTCAAATAAGATCCATGATAAATTGAACTAGGCCTATGAGTGTTTATCGTTGTAATTATTCAAATTGGTTTAATAAATAAACAAATCAGATTGGATCTTTTCTTTGTTGTTATATCAATCATTGTCTATTGGTGTTCTTTTTGTTTTATATATATTGCATGAAAATAAAGTTCTATTTGGAACACAAAATCCTATGTATACACCACAAACACTTTAATAAGCCAAACCAACAATATAAAAGCAGCAAACAAAGGTATTTTATATTAGTTTTAAGACTATGGCCAAAGTGTTTAATGAAAGTCATGAACCAACAGTAAGCTACAAAAACATATCAGCAACAAGTTGTCTGACAAAAGTCGTAATCTAGCATCAATACTAAGACATTCCAACAACCTAACAATTTGAAAAAGGTCCTATACCAAATAGAAACCAAAGAAAGGGGGGTTTTACAGTGGGTTTGAGTATGTCAACAAACTGTTTGATAAAAGTTCCCAACCAAAATAGGTAGTAAAACATAACAACGGTGAACAAAAATTAAATGGTAGGAGGGTTATTACAGTGGTATCAGAGCTGGGGTTCCTACCATCATGTGTATTGCATGTTATTTTATGACTCTTGATGAAGAGGAATACATCACATAGAGGAGAAGAAGGCATAGAGGGGCTGAAAAATTATTTCAATTAGAGTCAGAAGAAGAAGGGGACATGGGGGACATAAATGAATAGCCAAAGGAAAAATCTATGCATATTTTAAATGACTTGGCAAGGGGATAGAATGGCATAGTAAAGGTACAAAGTGACATAGTAAAGGTACAAAGTGACATAGAAATGTAGTAGCAACATATGGTTGAACTTCTCACCCAACTTGTGAACAATACTCAAGGAAGCCAAAACAATGCAGCCAATGATGGTTCAAGAGGGACTAATAGTAGCTATGGTAACAATGGAAACCATGCGGAAGGGATCAATAATCATGTCCATACATGAAATTACATTGGGAACACTAGTAGAGTGACTCCTAGACCTCATATGCCTCATTTTTTGGAAGGACAACAAGCTGGAAACCAGGGGAAGCAAGGAGAAGGGGAATATTTCACGTACTATTTGAGGGAGTATCAAACTCTTAGTGATGATTTTTAGGCAACCATGTCTTTACAGGATTTTTGTACTGTCAAGTACAGAATAGCCCTAGAGATTTCAACAGGGGTCCACAGATTTGGAAGCTTCAGCGAAAAGTTGGGAAATTGTCAATCCCTTACTTTGATGGCTCTATCAAATCCACTGTGAGGGTGTGGATACAGAAGTTGGACACTTATTTTCAACTCAACCCCATGATGGAGACAGAGGCCACCAAGTATGCTACTTTGCATTTGGATGGAGTGGCCCACGAGTGGTGGTACCATGGGCTAGTCACATTGGAGCATGCAGATATTACATCATACTTGGACTTCACATAGAGACTTATGGACAGATTTGACAAGAAGGACCCAAAGTTGCACTTCAAGGAGTTGACACATCTCGACAAGACAGGTACACCATATGCATACATTTCATAGTTCCATAGGATTACATTCATGGTGACAAATAAGTTGGAGAACATGTTGATTATGTTTTTCAATGAGGGACTTCATGAACCCTTGCGGGGTTGGGTTAAGGCCTTCAAACTATATTCTCTTCAAGATGCTATCATTAGGACATGTGACATGGAGGATGCAGTACCCAAGAACAAATTTCCTTCCAAACCTTTCCTTCCTCAGAAAAAAAAGACAAGAATCCTTTTCAGAAGGAATGGTCTAGGAAAGATAGAATGGATGAAGAGACATGAAGAGAGTTAAGAAGGAATAAGTTGTGTTTCAGTTGCAAGGAACCTGGGGAGTCGGGTCATGGGTGCATGGGAAAGGGAAAGGTACATTACATTGAGGTACTTTCAGACAATGATGAGGAATAGGAGGAAGGATGTGAGTAGAGCAGTGATCATGGCAGTTTATATAGTGAGAAGCCTCGAGTGGAGGCTAAGGGTGATGTGAAGAATCGAGTTAAGAATAAGGGTGTGGTTATCACCACTTAATCAGGTGTTACGAGATACTACACTTTTAGGATTAGGAGAGTACTACAGGGGCAATGTGTCATTGTTGGTTGTGGAGCTTGATTCTATACCTGATTCATAGGTCTTGTTTCAGATGTGTTTGGATCCCATTTCCTAATGGGGGTGTGGGGGGGATTTCCCCCACACATCTGTCATAGCCCCCCTTGTAGGGGTTTAGGGGTAGTGCCCCCGAACATAATGTTTTTGGAATTTTTCCTTGTAAAATATTGTAATTCCATAGTCAATCTAGATCGTTCATCATTGGGTTGTAGATCTGATGGTAGAAGTTGTGGAAGGGTTTTTTTACCTAGAAGGAAAACCTCTTATATGTATGATGGAATTGTATTGCAGAGGGGTATGAGTGTGAATATTGTATTCTAAGAGAGGAGACTGTGAGATAAATAAGAGGAAGTTGCAACAAGTGTGTTGTAGGTTGTATCCCTTCATTTGCTAGATAATAATAAAGGAAGGAATGGAAATTTTTCTCTTGGAAATAGCCCCATATTGGGTGAACCATGTATATCTGTGTCTCTATTGAATTATGTATCTGCTATGTTTTATTTTTACATATGTTTGATACTATCGCTCAGTGATTCTCTTTTTCTAACATTCATGACTTTGATTGATGGTGGGGCGACCCACAACTTCATAGACGCGGCCTTGGTGACCAGAAGAGGAATTGGTACAAAGGATTTTGAGGGATTCAATGTTGTGGTGGTTGATGGGTACAACATGACATGCAAACAGTGGGTCCCAAGGTTGGAGATTTCATTGGTAAACTACACTTTGACTAATGACTTCTATGTGGTCGATTTGGCATATACCAATGTTGTCTTAGGTGTGCAGTGGATTTCTTCTCTTGGGAAATTTTCAATGAACTACCAGATAATGGAGATGGAGTTAAGGGGGGCAGATGGAAGGAAGGTAGTTCTAAGGGGAATTTATAATGGTGCTCCTAGGATAGTGTCATCCAAGTGGATGGAGGCAATATTTAGGCATGGAGATGTAGCTTGCATGGTAGAGTGTCTGATCACATCTCAGAAACCCTCAGATAGCAGCCCGCAGTATCATGTGGACTTTCAAGCATTATTGAGCAAACATGACCAAGTTTTGGGGGATATTTCTCCAGGGAAACCTCCATATAGGGGATTTGAGTACATCATTGAGCTAGAGGAGGGGGACAAAGCCTTAATCACTACCCCTTACATACATCCTAAAAATTTTAAAGATGAAATTTAGAAGACCATTAAGGAGTTGTTGGAGATGGGGCATATCAGGCCTAGTTCTAGCCCATTTGCTTCTTCAGTAGTTTTGTTGAATAAGAAAGGCGGTATTGTGAGGATGTGCATTGATTATTGAGCCTTGAATAAGAATACCATTAAAAACAAGTATCACATTCCCAAGATCGATGAGCTATTAGATGAGTTGCATGGGGCAATGTACTTTTTGAATATTGATCTTCGATCAAGCTATCATCAAATCGAGGTCAGAGAGAAGGATGTTCACAAGACCACTTCCAGGTATCATTATGGGAACTATGAGTTTTTGGTCATGCCATTTGGGTTGACCAACACACCAGCCACATTCCAGTCATACATGAACCACATCGTCAACAAACAGTTGAGGAAGTTCATGTTGGTTTTCTTTGATGACCTACTTATTTACAACAAGACTTGGAGGACGAGGCATTTGGAGGAGATACTGGACATTATGGGGGAGAAGTCGTTATATGCCAAGGAGTCAAAGTGTGAGTTTGGCTTGAACTTGGAGATTCTTTACTTGTTCCATGTGATTAGTGCACAGGGTGTATAGGTACATCAAGAGAATTTACAGGCCATATTGGACTGGCCCACACCTAGATCTCTTACAGAGTTGTGTGGATTCTTTGTACTATGCATTTATTACAGGAGATTTGTTAAGGGATTTTCACAGTTGGGTGAACCATTGACAAATCTTATGAAGAAAGGGGCATTTAGATGGACATAGGATTCACAACGGGCATTTTATAGGCTCAATGAGGTGATGAGCACTTGTCCAATATTGGCACTTCCTGATTTCACTCAGCCCTTTGTACTTGAGTGTGATGCTTTAGGTGAGGGTATTGGGGGTGTTTTGAGGTAGAAAAAACACCTAATAACATTTGAGAGTAGGAAGCTCAAAGGCCCAGAGAGACTCTACTCCATTTATGAAAAAGAGATGCTCACCATCATGCATGCTTTGGTGAAGTTTAGGAAGTATTTGGTTGGTGGCCAATTCATGGTTAGGACTAACCAAAACAATTTGAGGTATTTCCTGGAGCAGAAGGATTTGAATGAGAGGAAACATAAATGGGTTAGAAAGATACAAGCATATGACTTCAACATTGAGTATGTGAAGGGTAAGAAGAATATTGTAGCTTATTCCCTTTCCAAGAAACCAACAGTATGTTCTCTCATGGAGATTTCAGTTGATTAGAAATCTCACCTTTTGGTGGAATATTCCAAGAACTAGTTTTCATGTGAGTTGATGGATGGAATCATATGAGATGATAGGAATAGAGTGGCGGATAATATAATTTTCTACAAGGAACAAATTTATCTAGTTCTCGAGTCCACACTCAAGGAGAATATTTTGAGGGCTTCTCATGACACACCATTAGTGGGGCACCCTGGGTATTTCAAGACCTACAGGAAAATACAAGAGAGGTTCTCATGGAAGGGCCTCAAGGACAATATGATGTGGTATGTGAGGGAGTGTATAACTTGTCAGCAGAACAAGTCAAAGAAAACTCATCCGGCAGGATTATTACAGCCTCTACCCATTCCAGAGAAGAAATGGGAGAGTGTGTCAAGGGAATTTATCACAGGTCTAGTGAAGGTACAGGGCACAAATTTCATATATGTAGTGGTTAATCGATTGACCATGTTTGCACACTTCTTTTCTATTTAATCATAATACAAGGCAACACAGGTGACAAAAATATTTTTCAAGGAGGTGTTTAGACTTCATGGACTTCCTAGGTACATTTTCAGTGACAAAGACAACAAATTTCTCAACAATTTTTGGCAGGACTTATTCATATTGGTCAGCACAGAGTTGACTCCAAACACCAGTTATCACCCTCAAACGGATGGTCAAACAGAGACCGTGAACAAATGGATTGAGGGATATCTGCACAACTATGTATTAGGACAACAGAGAACATTATCAAGTGTTTGCATCTGGAGTAGAATTCCCATAACACCCCCTACCCCATGTCCATTAGTATGACCCCATTTCGAGCATTGTACAACTATGATCCTCCTTCATTTTTGGATTTGGAAGTTGGGGATAGAAGGGCTCCCAAAGCCAAGGATTGGATACAGGAGAACCAATACATCCTTAGGACCCTTAAGGAAAACTTACAAACAACCCAAAATCAACAAAATATATATGAAGACAGACATAAGGTGGAGCGCATATTTGAGGTAGGATATTTGGTATTCCTAAGGTTGCAGCGATATGAAAAGTATTCATTGAAGAAGAGTGGTGCTGAAAAATTGAATCCCTTTTTTTATGGCCCATACAAAGTAGTACCGATAATTGGGGAAGTATCTTATGAGCTTGAGCTGCAAAAGGGGAGAAAGATCCACAATGTTTTTCATGTGCCATGCCTCAAAAAGGTAGTAGGATAGCATGCGAAAACTTCGACAAAGTTACCCCCATTGGATGAGGAGGGGAAGATGGTATTGATTCTAGAGGATATTTTGGATGTCAAGGAGAGGATATTAAGGAACGGGGTCATCAGGGAAATCCTTCTCAGGTGGAGAGACTTGCCAGTAGAGGATGACATGTGGGAGGGAGACCAGATTTTTTAGCATCATAATTTGCAGTTGCTTGAGGGAAAGCGATCTCAGGAAGGGAGGAATGTGATGTCCCTTTCCAAATGAACACTTACATAGGATAAATTAGTATCCTGTTTGATTCCCCATAGGCTATAGTCAATAAAAAAATGGAATTAAATGATTATTTTATGGCATTTTGGGTGGAAAAGGTAATGTTTATAAAGTGACATTAAGTAATTAAGTAAAAGGAGATGCTCTAAAGTGACTTTAGGAAAATATTAAATGTGAACCTTATATATTCAATTTAATTAGTTAAGTGAGGGTAAAAAGGTAAAAGGGTCAGCAAAAAGGTGAAAGTGGAAATAATAGAGAGATGAGGGCACCATATATCATTATGATTGATCATTTTACAAAATTGATTAGGAGAGAGCTCTTGTCGCTTGTGAGGGTTTTGGAGCAAAACCCTTGTTGAGAATTGGTTTCGGTGGTGAAAGATTCCACCCTAGCTAATTGGTTGGATAAGTCATTCATATTTATCACAAGATCCATCATTGGAGGAAGGTTTTCATATTTGCAGCAGTTGTGTGGATTGAGGAAGGGTGCATTCATTGTGTGGGAGGTCCCATTGTTTGTGCAGGTCGATTTATTTGAGTGAGGGTCAAGTTATCTTGTGTAGAGGTCGATTGATTGTTTGTGGGCCAAATTTCTCCATCATCAACCAAGTTTTCATTAGTAGGGGTTGAGTTCACTTGCGCATATCGAGTTTCTTGGAAGGGGACGAAATCCACTTCAACAAAGGCTGAGTTCTTTGAGAGGAAGCCATATTTTCTTGTGTGGTCACCATTGTCTTGGGAGAGGCTGATTTCTAGCTATAGGGGCCGAGTCATTTATGGAGGGGCATACTCATCTTCTTGGAGGTCGATTTCTTCTTGATAACATGTGTATTTCAAATAAGATCCATGATAAATTGAACAAGACCTATGAGTGTTTATTGTTGTAACTTTTCAAATTGGTTTAATAAATAAACAGAACAGATTGGATCTTTTCTTTGTAGTTATATCAATTCTTGTCTATTGGTTTTCTTGTTGTTTTATATATATTGCATGCAAATAAAGTTCTATTTGGCACACAAAACCCTATGCATACACCAAAAACACTTTAAGAAACTAAATCAACAATATAACTGTAGGAACCAAAGGGTATTTTATATCATTTTTGAGCCTACAACCAAAGTGTTTGACGAAAGTCATGAACCCACAGTAAGGTACAAAAACATATTAGCACCAAGTTGTTTGACAAAATTTCTAATCTAGCATCAATACTAAGACATTTTAGCAGCCTAATTGTTTGACAAAGGTCCTATACTAGACAACAACCAAGGAAATGGGGGTTTTACAGTGGGTTTGGTTATGTCAAGGAATTGTTTGATAAAAGTTCCCAACCAAAATAGGAAGTAAAATATAACAACAATGAACAAATATTCATATCAACAATAGGAGGGTTATTACAAAACACAATATGTGCAGGAAAATTGATAAAGTCTAAGATACCAAAATCATTAATTCGCAAGTAAAGAGAGATATTCTACAATCTAACTAAATGCCAAAGCATAAATACTAAGTAAACCTCAGGAAATCTCACTTGTGTTCATAAGATTGATACTAATCATGAAAAGTGTGTAATGGTGTTGCATACTATGTCTAGATAGCTTATCTACGTATAGTTATGACTCT
>ML778604.1:635712-648168 GCA_009831015.1 Picea engelmannii | reverse complement strand
AACTAACAAATCAAATGAAATATGGTTTTACAATTTAAGCCATTTTGAAAACCGGTCGCAACAACAAATGGATAATTTCTCCTATATCCTCCATCTTTCACTTTCTAAGGAATCCTCCCACATCTTACTCAAATTAGGATGTTATGCATAAAATCCATGTTTTAGATTTTCTAGATTTGTTTTCATGAGCTCAAAAATTGCGCGAGAAGATCATTGTTGCTAATCTGGCACATATTTGACTGAAATCATTTGACCACATCTAGACGTTTCCATGTTGGACATAGTTGCAATCTGATGAACAAGAAACCATGTCAAGGGTCCTAGTGAAAAAAACCATGTGGCCAATCTGCAACTAGAATCTCGTAGGTACACTAACAAACAACATCAGGTACCAAAAATGAGCTAGTGGTATCGGAAATGAACTGTGACAAATCATCATCAGCAAAACATGTTCTAGAAACCCAATCTGATCTACTCAAGTCTTAGGAAATCATAAAATATACAATATTTACCTCTTAGTGCCTATATTCAATTTGAAATATCCTTATTCAAAATGGGTTCCCAATGCCTGAAAGGGACTTGGGAGGCCAAAGTACTCTACAATAATGGGATGGGAGTTTGAATTTATCATGTACATCAACCTAGAGCCCCTTGATTTGTGCTTGCAACCTTAAATGCATTGAAGAGGTCACATTCACTTACGTAGACAAAGTTGCACGGGTTTCTAAGGATATCCCATGCAAGTCTCGTGGGTGTCAATGAAGGAAGGCTACAAAAGTGTATAAAAACCCTCTTTCAAATGTTTTTTTCCCTATTTTTGGAGGTGATGTAAAATATCCATGAGGTATAATTATTATGATGTATTCTTACCAACTGATAATATTTATTACCAATCACCTAAATGTCTCTTGTGTGTGAAATTGAGGTGATCACAGTTACCCCATGATGTGTGTGGTTAGGATTTTTTGTATAGCCAAAATACATCATTGTTTCCTATACTAAATTCTTGTGATTTTAAAGACTTCTAGAGAGAGAGAGAGAGAGAGAGAGAGAGAGAGATTTGACGAAGAAGAAAGGACTACTCATGGAAAAGTGATGAAGCCCACCTAAAAAACAACCAAACATACATGTGATGGTGATATTTTATAAAAATGACACATACATTCCCATGCTTGTGAAATTATCAAAAGGAATTACAATATAAGACATAGTTGTTTTTGATGATGTCAAAACATTTTGATCCAAATATATGGTGATAACAATGGAAATGACTAGATCATAGTGTTGTAACTGAAAAATCCTTTGTGTGGAAACATTTTTCGCTCATGGGAGAAAAAGTAACAATAGAGGACTTCTGACTAGAAGGGAACCTGGTACCTATAGGGATCCATTTGAAGAGAGATCCCACTTGAGAGCATTGATAACCATACAATCCCAGGAGTCTTCAACTGGAATTGGAATACTACAACCATTGCAATGTACAACTCACCCTAATGTGATAATGATTTGATGCCAAACATTGGAGGGCTATTGAATCAACGAGCAATAATGACTCTCTATATTCAATCCATGGTTCACCATCAATAATAGTCATGGGAAACAAGGTATAAACACTCCCATAATAACATGTGTTGGTGTGAACTAGAGTGAAGATGCAAAAGAAAAGGATGGGAGGTCCCTCGAGATCAAAATGATAAGTTAAGTAACCAATTGTATTGGATTAGGATTCTAATAATGATACACAAGATTTGGCCAATGAGGATGGGATTCAACACTTCCCTTGGGTGGAGCATAGATTACAGATAATAGGGGTAACAACAACAACCAACTAGACACAATATGGACTAATGTCGAGAGATAACCACGTTATTGATTTATAGAAGACTTAGGACTGGGGATAAGTGGATACAATGGATAACTATTTGAGTGAAGGAAACTATGTGGAATCACATTGATGGATATTGGGATATAGGAGGTGCTATAGAAAACTAGAATAATTGTGGGCATGGGTAACTCATTGTATATTCTTCGACAAAGGGTGACAAGGACTATTACCAAGTTCAAGAGATGACATTAGATGAGATGGAATGAATGTTGATGTTTGCCTCATTTTTGGGTTTTTGAATTTTTTGGGTGTTTGGGTATTTTCTACTATTAATGAATAAAATAATCTAGATTTGATAAACATAAGGAGACGGGTGCCCCAAAATATATATCCAGGAGACTTTTCCATGTGTGTGTGGCTAGATTTTATGAAAGAAAACAAGGGTGGGTCCCCTAGGGTGAGTCTCCTTGGAAGGGTTGATGAATGGTGGTGGTAGATGAAAATGGTCTATTGGTCATGGATGAGACAAGAGGCCAATAAAATGCAGCGAAGAATTTAGCATAACCCACCATAAAGAATGTGGTCCGTCGGGACTCTGAAGATATGGTCCAACATAATGATGGGAAGGAAGTATGAGGATTTTTCTCAACGATGCAAACTATACAAATTCCCAATCCTAAAGTGAGAGAGAAATATGGGTGTCATTATGCAATGGGGTAATAATACCAATGCAACCCATGAAGGTGAAGTACTATCATCTGACAAGATATTGATGCAACTAGAATGGTTGAGGCTACTTTCCAAGGCAGGTGGAATCTATGGTAAATTCAAATGGTGACAAAAAGTAAAATGAAATGATAGAAAAGGGTCAAATTATCCCTAAATTCCAATTATAAAGTATACCTAATGAGGAACCACCAACAATGTGTGAAAAAATGACACCTTTGGAAGTAATATGTGCGCATTCAAATAGAACTTATGGAATGAGAGTATTCAATAAAAAATCTAGATACTATGAAATAATCCTTCTCTATTGTGATGAAATATTCAGAATATGATAAAAAGGGACCACTCCTGAAGACAAGTTCCCAAGGAAGGAACTCTCTAAAGGAGGCTAGGAAATAATGAGTTCTCAATTAAGGCAGTCCCTAAAGGAAAACATAGAACAATGAATTCCCCAATAAGGAATTCCCTAAAGGAGGCCAAGGAACAACGAGTTCCCCAAGAAGGCACTCCCTGAATAAGGATAGGGAATGACGAGTTACCACAAAAGGCACTTTCTAAATGAGGCTAGGGAATGATGAGTTCCCAAGGAAGGCACTCCTTGAAGGAGGCCAGGGAACGAGGATTGCCCCCAAAAGTCACTCCTTGAAGGAGGCCAGGGAATAATGAGTTTGTAGGAAATTTATTCCTTGAAAGAGGCCAAGGAACGACATGTTTCCAAGGAAGACACTCCTTAAAAGAGGCTACGGAATGGTGAGTTCCCAAAGAAAGGAATTTCATTAAGGAGGTTAGTGAACAATTAGTTCCCACAAAAGGTGGTCTTAAAGGAATCCAAGGAATGACGAGTTCCCCAAGAAAGGAACTACCTAAAGGAGGCCAAAGAATGATGAGTTCCCATAAAAGGAACTCCTTGAAGTAGTCCAGGGAACTACACATTCCTAAGGAATGCACTCCTTAAAAGAGGTTAGGGAACTATGAGTTCCCCAAGAAGGAACTCCCTAAAGGAGGCCACAAAATGATGAGTTACTTAAAGTAGGAACTCCTTGAAGGAGGTCAAGGAATGACAAGTTATCCAAGAAGGAAATCCTTGAAGGAGGCTAAGTAATCAGGAGTTCCCAAGGAAGAAACTCCCTGAAGGAGGCAAAGGAATGATGAGTTCCCCAAGAAGGCACTCCCTCGAGGAGGCGGAGGAACAACAAGTTCCCAAGGAATTCACTCCCTAAAGGAAGATAGGGAACAACAAATTACCACAAAAGGAACTCCCTAAAGGAGTCTAGGGAATGATGAGCTCCCAAGGAAGGCACTCCCTAAACAAGTTTAGAGAATGACGAGTTCCCACTAAAGGTTATTCCCTGAAGGAGGCCATGGAACGACAAGTTCCCAAAAAAAGAAATCCCTAAAGGAGGCCATGGAATGATGATTTCCCCAAGAATACAACCCCTTAAGGAGGCCAAGGAACTATAAGTTCCCCAAGAAGGAACTCCCTAAAGGATGTGAAGGAAATATGAGTTCCCACAAAAGGCACTCCTTGAAGGAGACTAGGGAACGATGAGTTCCCCAAGAAAGCACTCCCTGAAGGAGGTCAAGGAATGACAAGTTTCCTAAGAAGGCACACCATGAAGGAGGCCAGGGAATGATGAGTTCCCAAGGAATGCACTCCCTAAAGGAAGTCAGATAAAAAAAAAAAACCCACAAAAATCACTCCCTAAAGGAGGCTAGGGAATGATGAGTTCCCAAGGAAGAAACTCCTTGAAGGAGGCAGGGAACAATGATTCCCCACAAAAGACACTCCCTAAATGAGGCCATGGAATGATGAGTTCCCAAGGAAAGCACTCCTTGAAGGAGGCCAAGGAACAATGAGTTCCCAAGGAAGGAACTCCCTGAAAGAGACCAAGGAACAAGGATTTCCCACAAAAGGCACTCCCTGAAGGAGGATAGGAGAAAATGAGTTCGCAAAAAAGGAACTCCCTAAAGGAGGCTAGGGAACGATGAGTTTCCCAATAAGGAATTACTTGAAGGAGGATAGGGAACGATGGGTTCCCCAATAAGGTACTCTATGCAGGAGGCCAAGGAACTACGAATTCCCAAGGAAGGCACTTCTTGAATGTGACGTACCCGACCACCAACAGATCGAGCCACACACCCTCAAGAACCTCTTCTTGAACTAATCTGAATTATGATAATTAAAGTTTATAAAGAAGCATGAAATAAACACATGCACTCATCAAGATTCATGTTAAACTATGAAAGAATGAACAATATTCCATGCACAACAATAACCAACAAGAAAGAACATTATAAAATACATATCTCAGAGATAATAATTAATACACAACATAAATAATTATGCAAGAAGAGAAACACATGACAGAGATAACTTATCTTTAACAATACCATTCACCAATTGGTTGCAGACCAAGGATGTTCCACCCAACCTTAGGCATTGTTATTTCAAGTCTCAACAATAGGTTACCCCCGAGCCATGGCTATGAATCCACAAGGAAAGGTTCCAGAGCAACAGTCAACTTCCCAAATTATTCAACACTCAAGATCTCAAAGGTTTTTCAACGCACGACAATCCAAAGTACATCAGCTCTCTTCCCTCCAGACTGCACCACCCAAAGACAATGAACCCCCTTCACTTCCACGCAATTCCTCAAGTTGTCCACTTATTTCCAGAGATCTAGTGCAGCTGGTCTAGAATCTCAATGCTGGAATTCTTAGGATTTGCAGTTGTGAACAAGGTTTATAAAATGTCAATGCATCTCGTACATGCATGCATCAATTCATGGCTGGAAATACACCAATAATTACTACATCCAAACAACAATGGTTGGTGTCCCTCAACAATTTGATTCCTCTTTTCCCAGGAAAAACAAGAACGAGCAAGAGGAGAGAATTAGAGAGAAAACACACCAAAACGAATTTGGTTCACAATGAAAATGACTATCCAACCAACCAACCAACCCACTAACAATCAAGAACATGGTTTAAATATAAAGGCACCCTAAGGCCAACATGGTCTCCCCAAGAGACTCATGTGCCCCCTCATATTCCCCCCAACACAAACATGGGTGATAAATAATTAAATAAAGAATAAAGTTTTATCACCTCAACTCCCTACTCTCTCGTGGAATCATAGCCCCCTATAACTCTTGTCCTTGTTTGTCGTGCATCCAGTGATGTACTTTTATTATTAAAATGTTCAAAGCATTACAATGTTCATAGGCACTCCAACCCCTTTCAATTTTATAGGCACTTTGACCTTTCATCAAATAAAAAAATTACATTATTAAACTAGGGACTCAAAACTGGGGTATTACATTGAAGAAGGCTAGGGAATGACGAGTTCCCAAAAAGGGAACTTCGTAAAGGAGGATAGGGTTCAAGGAAGGTGTTCCCTAAAGGAGGTCAGGGAATGATGTGTTCCCATAAAAGGCCCTCCATGAAGGAGGCCAGGGAATGAAGAGTTACCAAGGAAGGCACCCCCCGGAGGAGGCCACATCGCCCTTATGTGGAGTAACTAAAGAGACTAAAGCCAAAGGGGCCTCACCATGTGAAGCAATGAAGCTATCATGATGGGTTATTCCAATTAATCCATGTCTCTTCTAATCAAATAATATTTTGGGGTGTGGAACACAAAAAGGTGTAATTATGGTTACCAGAAAGGGAACAATATAGATTGATGTTGTGTCAAGAGATAGGTCTTATAGGACCAAGGGGGGAAATGGTATTGCCCCCAACATCAGTATATTAACACCGAGGGAAGGGTTGCAACCAAATATCCAAGATGGTGGACCAAAGGTATAAGAGTAGGTAGATTAAGGTTGAGCATAGACAAAAGAGGATCCGAAATAGTTTATCATATTTGGTGGGGTGTATAACATCCATGGGGGGGTGTTGGGGCCATACATTGTTTAACAACATCTCTTGTGGGGGTATGATCGATAACCATGGAATTTGATTCCATAGAATCCTTATCATTCATAAGAGATGTTGTTAATTGAGAGGGAACCGTGATAATTCCAAAGGAGATGGAATTAGAGGATGCACTAATTGAACAGTTAGGACCCTGCAAGAAGTCGATAGGAGAACCTAGATGGAGGTTATCACTAAGACTAGTGAAATAAGTGATGGCCTCAAATAATTATGCATCACCTGGGAATAATTTGCTTGAGGGGATATGATTTCTTTTGATATTGGGGAAATAAATAGGTGTGGAATCCCCCAAGGGTGGATGAATTCTCCCAACCTCCAAGCTGAAGTGGTGAGGAGGTGGTTCTAGAGCCATGTTCTTGCACTTGGTGGGAGTGGATGCTACATAACTAGTGGCAATGGACACATAGTGCATGGACTAGATGTGAACAATAAAAGATGAAATTATATCATGTGAAGGATGTGGGGGGAATTAAAGTATGAGAGTTGATCAATCATGAAAATCCATCCCTCATGTGATAATAGCATGACCCAGAGAGTGAATTTACCATACCATTCATGGCACATATGTAATGACGTCCAAGGAGGATATTGGAATCCACCAAACTAGTCATGACAAAAACATTGATCAAATCTGTCTTACTTCCTAACTGAATGGGGAGATTAGGTAAGATCCCTCATGGAGGATAGAGTCTACCATAAAAGGGTCATAAGTCGTTCATTGATGGAATGAGAGTGGGAGAGCATCGATATTTCCAAACTGAGAAGGACATAGTACATGAGGAGCCTCATTATCTATAATACATCGATGAACCATAAAATTATTAACAATGATCGGTATTTGAAATGAGGTAGAAGATGGGAAATGTCCTTTGATATGTTGGTCCCAATCAAAGGTGATGACATGTAATGGATGTCAATAAGCACTTCCATTTTCCTTACAAGGATAAGGCATAATGAACATTATGGTACTAGAGGTGGAAGGGGTGCTTCCAAGTCTATATGATTGGGTCTTGGCCATGAAGTAGATTTGGTGGGAGGTGGGGTTACCCACATGAGGGGTAATAGTTGAGGTCAAGGCACATATAATCTCTCTATATTGATTGATGGGTTCATGCTTTCGGGGGGCGAGGGAGGGGAGGCACTATGAGGAAGTCGAATGAGTACCATTAATTTTATTGTGCTTTGTGCAGTCTAAATGAATTGCTTGGAATAGATTTGGGGTGATATCAAGGCACTTATGGGGTGGGTGACCATAGATATCACAAAAGAGAAAGGGTTGTTAGTCCAAGTATGAGTGGTAAGTTTATGCTTGGTTCAACTATAGTGATGATTGCAAGTTCCCTGATCATTACTAGCATTTTGTTCGTGCTATGGGCACTTAAAATGTGTGGTCTTCTTCTTACTCCCCTTGAGTGGTGGATGGCCAATATGAATTTGACAGGGGGCCCAATTTCTTCTAAATTGGGAAGAAGAGCACATGTCTAAGTTAAGATTTGGGTAAACATACTATGTCTCCCAATGTTGTTCTTAAGGACCATTGTTGGGTGGGGGTTTGGGGGCCATGCCATCAAGAATTTTTTTTTCCATTATGAATCCCAAATCTATGTTTTCAAAGGAAAAAAGATCTCAAGTGGTGAATAATGTGGTTTTCAAGTGTGCTTTGATAGACCACAATGTAAAGTTTCGATGTAAGGTTATCGCACAATGTTTTCAAAAGAAAAAGCACAATCTTGTGACTTTAGTGACCTACGAATCAAAATGTAATTGGAGCTTCCAAAAGATTTAAGGAATGAGGTCTAAATCCATTGAAGACAACAACTGAAGGTGTGAAAGAGTCAATTATAGTTAAGAGCATTAGGGGCATGTCTCAATGGAATTGATGACATTTCCCAATGGCCAACACTATCTATCTCAAGTGAAAATGCAACCCATAAATGCGACCTGGGTATAAAACCTAATTTTGGCCACTAAGATACCTTTTTCAAGTGTGAGCAAGGGACTCTTAGCCTTGAGCAGTCCATGTTCTTATTCAAACAAGAGCTTTGTGGCTCAAGGATACTAGCATAAACAACCCAACACCATCATATGACCCCATAGGGTATCTCCCTACCTTGGATTTTGCACACTTGAAGTAAAGGATTTTCAAGCTCCCTAGAACAACTTCTATGTTTTGAATAAGAAATGACTATGGGGAGTTTTTGAATGTTTATCCCCACAATATTTGTTAATGTTTATGCCATTATTATAGTTCTTTGCATTTCAATAGATAAGAGCAACATAAGAACAAGATCACTAAGAAATACACATTCACAAGAGACGCAACATTTATTCTGGGAAACCCTCTATGGGAAGAAAACCCAACAAAAACTTCCTTATCATAAATTGCTAATACAATGTTCAAGAGATAACTCAAACCAATACAGATAGTCCTCCCCAAAAGATGTGCCACTCTTCTCCCTCTCTCCAACTGGTAATTTGCAGCTTGCCTTTCAAGAATGAGAAAGTGTGTTGTTTGGTAAAGTGAGGCGCTAGCCTCTCTATATATACAAGACTAGCACGTGTGAAGGGTCTTCATTGGCAGGGCCGACCTCTCACTCTGGGTGGGTAAACCCACCTTTAATTTATTTATGGGTCTCAATAATAACTGTTGGGGCGAACTTCTTATTCTGCCTATTACAATTGTCCGTTGACCAATCCGCAAAAGGGGATTTGGTCCTAATACAATTACCGACATGATTAATACACAATGGGGATTAATCCTATGAATAAAATAACAATAAGAATGAGAATACTCTTTGCAGTTACATTATTTCAACACTCCCCCTTAACAAGAAGGGTATTCCTTAACAACATCAGGTGAGAGAGGTCTGCATCATCAGTGGCATCAGGAGGACAGTATCGTCAATATCATCTTGGAACATTGGCTGGCATATTTACGAGTCATCAAAAGTTTTGTTCATCGACGACATCATCATTCTCAAAAGAATGCCATCATCATCTACATCAATATGCATCAGTAAAAATGATACCTCATCACAGCACTAGGCTAGCACATCACAGTACTACACTGGCTCAATGTCACAGTTGTTAAGATGGTAGTTCAATGTCAGTCACATCTTTCTTTACGTCTAACAATGAGGTCAGAAGTAAGGAATCATCTTGCTTTATGTCTAACAACTAGGTCAGAAGCAAGGAACACATCATCATCTTTCTTTACGTCTAACAACGAGGTTAGAAGCAAGGAATCATCTTGCTTTACGTCTAACAACTAGGTCAGAAGCAAGGAACACATCATCATCTTGCTTTGTGTCTAACAACGAGGTCAGAAGCAAGGAATCATCTTGCTTTACGTCTAACAACTAGGTCAGAAGCAAGGAACACATCATCATCTTGATTTACGTCTAACAACGAGGTCAGAAGCAAGGAATCATCTTGCTTTACATCTAACAACTAGGTCAGAAGCAAGGAACACCCACAACGTCATGCTTTACGTCTAACAACGAGGTCAAAAGCATTGACTCATCTTGCTTTACATCTAACAATGAGGTCAGAAGCAAGGAACACACAACGTCTTGCTTTACATCTAACAACGAGGTCAGAAGCAATGACTCATCTTGCTTTACGTCTAACAACTAGGTCAGAAGCAAGGAATACACACAACGTCTTGCTTTACGTCTAACAGCGAGGTCAGAAGCAATGACTCATCTTGTTTTACATCTAACAGCGAGGTCAAAAGCAATGACTCATTTTTCTTTACATCTAACAGCGAGGTCAGAAGCAAGGAATAAATATATACTCCCCCTTTCAGGGAGGGTCCTTTCGGACTATACCAAGTTTATCTTGAAAGTGTTCAAACTTTACATGAGATAGAGGTTTGGTCAACACATCAACAACCTGTTCATCCGTGCTAATGTACTAGAGCTTCAAGGCTCCTCTCTGTACCATGTCACGGATGAAATGATAACATATCTCTATGTGCTTCAACCTGTCATGGAATACAGGATTCTCTGTCATCTTTATGCATCTCTGGTTGTCACATAGAATCACAGTTGCTCTGATCTCCAAGTCAAATAGGTCAGTCAGCAACTTTCGAAGCCATATAGCTTCGAACCTAGCAGAACATGCGGCAATGTACTCTACTTCCATTGTGCTAAGAGAAATACTGGATTGCTTCCTACTCTGCCACAAGATCATGGCTGAACCCAAACTGAAACAACATCCAGAAGTGTTTTTTCTGTCAGAAACGCTTCCTGCCCAATCTGCATCAGTATATCCACTCAATGTGAAGTCATGATCTCCATCATAGCTAAGACCATAATCCATTGTATCTTTAAGGTACCTCATCACATGTTTTGTAGCCACTAGGTGAACACATCTGGGCTCTACCAGAAACTGACTCAAGGTGTTCACTGCAAAACAAATGTCGGGTCTGGTGTTCGTCAGGTACATCAGTGATCCAATAATTTGTCTGTACAGTGTGGCATCTATCAAGTCTGATGAAGTATCGACCAACAGCTTCAGGTTCGCTTCCATTGGTGTATTCATGGGATTACATTCTAGCATGTCGAATCTCTTTAAGATTTCGACCATGTACTTTCCTTGGTTAAGGAAGATCCTTTCTGGACTCTGCCACACCTCAAGACCTAAGAAGTAATGCATTAGGCCAAGGTCTTTCATTTCAAATTCTGCGGCAAGTCTCTGTTTACATTTAGCGATGATATTTTCTTCTCCAGTTAAGAATAAGTCATCCACATACAATAGTAATATTACTGGTTCATTATCCATAATTTTGAAGTAGAGATTTGAGTCTGCTTTACTCTTGGTAAAGCCTAAGCTCATTAAGAAACTGTCTATATGGCCATACCAAGCTCTGAGATCTTGCTTCAATCCGTATAAGGATTTCTTCAATCTACAGACATGAGACTTCCTGTCTTCAACCTCAAATCCTTGGGGTTTCTCTATATACACTTCCTCTTCAATAACACCATTCACGAAAGTTGTCTTCTCGTCCATCTGGTGCAGCTTCCATTTCATCTTAGTTGCAAGAGCTATGATGGTTCTGATCGAAGTGTATCTGGCCATAGGAGTGAATGTCTCTTCATAGTCAATGCCTTCCTTCTGGGAAAAGCCACAAGCGACAAATCTTGTTTTATATTTCTCAATACTTCCATCAACAACATGTTTTATTTTGAAAATCCATTTTGATGATACCACATCCTCACTTTTTGGTCTGGGAACTATTTCCCATACATCATTCTTTATTATGGATTGGTATTCCTCTGTCATGGCATCTGCCCATTCCTTCTTTTGAATGGATTCTTCAAAGCATGTAGGCTCTTCATCTAGTAGATTACACATCAAAGCCATGTAACTGGAGAATGGTTTTGGTCTTTTCACCTGTCTCGTGGTTCCTTCATACATTTCTTCAAGCTGACATCTTCTGGATTTCTTAAGTTCTTCTTCTTCATCAAAGGTCATGTCCCTACTGATCTCAATATGGCAGTGACCAGGTATGTAGATTCTAAAGGCCTTGGATACCTCACAGTATCCCACAAATATTCCCTTCTTTCCGGAGGGTTCCAAATTGTTTCTTTTCTCTTTCAGTATATGAATAAACACTGGACAGCCAAATATTTTGAGATGGCTTACCTCTGGCTTCTTTCCGATGAACATTTCTTTCGGGGTCTTGAACCCAAGTGCGCTATGGGATAATCGGTTTTGCACATAAACAATTGCCATTGTTGCTTTTGCCCATAAGCACATAGGAAGATCCTGATCGTGAATCATGGTCTTTACAACTTCCATAATTGTTCTGTTCTTCCTTTTAGCTACATCGTTTTGTTGGGGATTATAGGGAGTAGTGAGTTCCCTCTTGATCCCAACATCTCTGCAGAATTTTACGAACTCCTTTGAGGTATATTCTCCTCCATTATCTGACCTGAGTATCTTAATCTTTCTTTCAGAAAGAT
>ML778604.1:586097-598986 GCA_009831015.1 Picea engelmannii | reverse complement strand
ACTTGAAGTCATTGAAGGCTTTAGTTAGACAAAGAGCACGTCCCGAGGGTTCTATGGTGGAGGGGTATATGGTATATCAAACGTTAGTGTATATTAGCGATTATCTTCCTGATTTAGGGAGGAAAATTAATATGCATTGCATTCGGGGTGTCAAAAACGTTAAAATATTTGAAGTGGAGGTCTTGGTCGGGAATGGTAAAATGAAGAAAGTGAAAGGTATTATATTATTTTATTTTTATCTATATTGTATTTCTTCAATTTGTATTATACATCCATCAATTATTATTATTCATTATTCTTACTAATTTATATTTTTTTTATTGCAGTTGGTCGAGTGTGGGATGCACTACATTTATACATTGCTAACAATCTTGATTGGATGAAGCTATGGATAGAACAATGTGAACAACATGATGGTAGGTTATCATGGAAAGGGGTGGATACATTAATTAAAAGAGCTCATCGTAATGAAGATCACAATCTTACACAAAGAGAGATTGATTTAGCATATGGTTTAAAAGATAAACAGGTAATCGTATAAAATTTTACCCGCACTTTCTGTTATTATGAAAAATGTTAATGTATTATTTTTTAATATTTATTAAGTTTAAACATGTTTATTAATTATTAATTTATTTTGTACTTGTCGAGAATATTGTAGTTGAAGCACCACAAATCTATGTGGTATAATGGTCAAAAATTTCGCATCAAAAGGGTGGATGACAAAAAGAAAACTGTAGATTCAGGGATAACTTAAGTGTTTCAAGTCACTAATGTTTCTTCTAGAAGTGACAAACATCTAAGACTAACAGAAAATAGATATTATGGATATTTGGATGATATAATCGAGTGTGACTTCAAATCCTTCAATATAATTCTGTTTGAGGTCAAATGGTATCGTTTACGGATAAATGAACGTGATCCTGAAAGAACTATTATTCAGCATGACAATGGTTTTACCATGGTTAATACAAGGACATTTGAGTCGGGTCTAGAAAGTTATGTTCTTCCCAGCCAATGTGAGCAAGTATTATATTGCGAGGTTCCCGGTAAACCAGGTTAGTCATTTGTTGTTAGATATGATCCAAGAGAAAGGCCTGTAAAATATAATGTACCAGAAGAAGATGATATTCAAGAACTAGAAGGTGATACAGAGGAACATGAGGAGGTAGACCATGTATCGTCAGATGACGAAGTCGAAGAAGTTGATCAACCATATGATGTAGATGATAATGTTCTCGATGATGCTATATTTGATGATGATATTATCGAAAATTATGACAGTATTGATGATGATGATGATATGGCCAATCCATTCGACGATGATTCTAAAATACCAGATGATGATACAGAATATGATGAGTTGGATGAAGAAGAAGATCAATGATATTCCTACATGTGGTGAGTGATTTGTACTATAGATCTCTTATGTTTTTTTCTTTCATGTAATCTTAGTGTCGTTTTTAATTATAGTTGTTGAATTTAGATAGATTGGGTATTGGGGAAATGACAATGTTCATGATGAAGATGATATTGACGATATTGAGTTTGATGAAGAAGAAGATGAATGATATATAGAGTTATGTGTTTTATATGATGATATTTATATGTTTTTATTTTGTATAATATAGTATTTTACATGTTCTTTATTATTTCAAATTGGGTATGGGGAAATTGAGAGTGATGTGAGAGGGGGGGCGGGGGGGCTTAATTACAGCTTCCACCTTCATGTGGTTTCCCCTGTTTAAGAGAGAATGAACTATTCTCGAAACCAAGAGAAGCTCATGAAAAATGAGGTTTATAGCATAGTTGAAATTTGACTCATCATTGCCACCCCTCGCATCCCCCCATTTTTCAGGGGGATCGGGGGCAATGCCCCTGATCCAAATTCCAGTTGTCCATCTCCCATTGATCGGTCTGAAGAAGTTTCGTACTTTTCTCCGTACAATCAGTTTTCAGAGTTGGCTAATTTCTCGGGATTCATGCCCAAAGATATGTAGATTGACTATTGCTTCTGAATTTTTTAAAACTGGTTAAGATTGAGAGAAGCATATTCTCCTCCATCTCTTTCATCAACATCAACCCATCCTTCACACAACCTGATTTGCAAAATTCTTGAATCTTCTCATTAAATGTATCTATGGTCAATTTTCCCACAAACTTCTCCATTCTCTATTTGGAAAGTCATGTTTTCTCATAAAAGTTTTGGTTTTTTGAGCCAAATTTTGCATTTTAAGCTAAGTTGGCTCTCAGTTTTTGGCATGGTAAAAGTTGACTCGACTTAAAGAACTTATCCTGAAAGCCAAGTTCTAGTTCCAAGTTCCTACTCCCGGAGCTAGTACCTACACACAAAGACAAATAAGGTTAGGTATTCTTGGCATTTTGGCAAAAAGGTATAAAGGGATTTTTCATGGCACCTGCTCCAAGCTCCAAGTCTTTGCACCTGCGCATGTAACATAATACACAAAATACCAAGTATGGCAAGCAAGTCTGAGCCCAACCAACATTAGGAGGCTAATAACTTCTCTTCCTATCATTGCCAACTACAAGTATCTCTTGGAAACATAAGAAAAAAGTGCAATCAAGTGAACATAATCCTTAGAACCTTGCACTTTTATCATTACTTAAGAAACATAGTGAATCCAATGGCTAGGTCCTCGAGAGGAGCCTCATCTAGACCACATTGTTAAAAAGTAGTTGTAAGCAAATTAGTGGGCATGGATTTAATCATAGATAGGTAATATTCATAAATTGTCTATTTCTTGAATTTTTTGGTTTGTAAATTGTTGGGTCTTTCCATGAGTTCAATGGGTAATAATTGATTTTTTTATGCATAGATAATTGTTTTGTTGTTTCATATTTTCATATGAATTTTGGTTTGTATTGTTATTATAAGTATATACTTCCCTAACAATTATTTATCTAAGGTGAAATATGTTATGAAGCACTCGAGTAAACATTAGAGGCATCTAGGTACATTTAATGTGGCTAAGGAGAAACTTACTCCTTTTTCATTTTTTTTCTAAGCTAAAGAGCCATCAATGATACCTTGAATGAAAAGGGTTTCATCATTTAAAAAAATACTCTCACCAGGAGATATCTACGTGCGATTTCATTTGGCAGGCTTGGTTCTATTCAGCTGGTTGAACCCCGATTGACCCTGCCACCATTGCCTCCACGAGCATCCAAGAGCGAAGGAGTATCTCTACAATTTCCAAAATCATCCATGCGTGAAGGAGAACCTTTGCATCATCCACGAGCACCCATGATCGCAAGGGGAAAAGGAGACATCAACATGTCTAGCCAGGTAATTTTGTTGAGCATTAATTCAGTAGTTAAGGTTGAATTTTTTATTCCGGCCTGCCTTTCTAAGGCCATTCCATACCTCACCCTCCTCTCCTGCCTTCTTAGCTAACTAACCTCCCCTCTAAATTCTTCTCTATACAACAGAACCTAAAACCCTTAATCGCAGCTCTAAACACCTAAAACTAGCCCTAGAAATTAACTTCAGCTCTCGACCTGTGGTATAATACCCCTGTGTTAAGCCTTAGAACCTAGGATTTTAGTCCTACTTCCCTCCTACCACCTCAGCTCCTAAATGCTAGACTCTATCCCTATTCTAGACTGCCCTAATCCTAAGCCTATCCCTAGGCCCTTTAGGACAGTTCCCATTCCCCCTAATCTGAGCCTCGGCCCTGCCTCATATCTACTCTAAAATCCTCGCTTAACCCTTAGTAACTACCCTAAGTATCTACCCTACCATTTCCTACCTTAGAACTGACTCCCTACCAATCCTACCCCTCATAGTTACCTACAGGAAACATACCTGGCTGACTAATATAACCCCTTAGACAGACCTTAAACTACCCTGCATTGGCATAGAATTTAGCTCAACATACTTTGGGAAGACCCCCCTAAATTCTTGACACCATATCTCCTCAACGCAACACCTTAAAGCATACTACCTAGCATCCTAAAAGGCACCTCGACATATCTAATTGCAGTCAATGTGGCATTATTCTTAAACAGAACTATACTAAAACACAAATTCAGAAATGATAAGTAGGGACTGATATCATTGTTTCAGATTTAGAAGATCATGAATACAACCCTCCACTTGGCAATTTGATGTATTGTATGTGGTAGAAACATCATTTTTATGCTCTATTGATGCATAGACTTTAAATTAAATCAGAACTGGAACTCATATGCTTGCATATGATTCATACTTTGACATATGTAAATTCATTGGACTGACAATCATTGATTCAAAGCCATAAATTCTCTGAATTAAATGAATATATATTGTTTCTTAGTAAGGTTGGTATCAATCCGTTTCCTAACATACAATCTTGACATGTTTTGCATTTGATTAGTTGGCATTACGATTGCTTGAACCTATATCATTGGTGAGGAATCATTTGATGAATAATCTCACGATGACTGGTTGATGAAGTGATATGTGATTGAGTTACTTCACAATTATCGTTTTGATCATATCAAAAGGGAATCACTTGAAGTGCATGTACTATTATTGGATATTGATCACAACCACTCAGGATAGATTGATCTCTTGAGAATTTCATGCATTACACATTTAAGAGAATATCTTGTTCCCATTTTCCTTTCACCCAACTTGTCACTAAACCACATATTGAAAACCTTTTTGATGAGTTTACATGAAAGAGTCATCATTTGACTGAAGCATCGTTTGGTTATCTGAATATTTATATAGACCTCAAGATATCCTATCCTGAGGTGAATCTTATCAGGATTGTGGCATTTTCTAGACTCCATAGCCCCTTCCTAAGGCACTGGTTTTCTACTAGTATTTACTTGCATTTGTCATATCTGATCCATAAGCTAATTGTTTGATTGTCTCTGGGACATTGTGTGAATAACTCATTTTTCCTTGCCTCTGGGAAATATACATCATAGATCATTTACATATAAGGCATTGATCAAAACTGTGAACGACCGAAGTCGTAGGGAATCCTCCCTTGGCCTTGAGCACAAACTCACTTGGCCTAAACAGAGAGAACCTGACCCGTAGTGACGCCAATTTACAAATCTGCTCTTTAGGACTGATATAAAACACTTCAGAAAACTACTAACACAGTCATATATTCGGCACCTTATCATTGCACATTTTGACTTTAGATATAAAAAAAACATTTGGAAATTAAATTTTGATCTCATGGTTGGCATTTATTTTTGATTGGTTATGACAAATTGACCTTTCATCATTCCACATTTGATTTTGGAAATAACATAACACCATAGGATCAAATTCTTGGAAAGAGTTGTAGTGTTGTGATTTCTATGTTGTTACATATTGGGCATAATATTTTGATCTCTTTGACACACTGACAATGTCAAAACACAACACTATACCTCTTTCCAAAAGATTGATGTTATGATGTTATGTTGTTTCCAAAATCAAATAGTAGTTAAGGGTCAATGTTTGGTAGTATAGTAGCTAAGGTTTAGGGGGATTCTCTTTAGGGTAGCTTAGATATGTAATAGGGCTAGTTTGCTTATGTTCTAAACAATCTCAAAAGAGCAGGCCGAGAGGTGTTAGAGTGGTAAGATAGGGGGTTAGAAGTGTTAGCGTTGGATAGGAGAACTTGATTATGACCAAGCATCACTAAATTCCTTCTTTTCTTCTTATTGGACATGATTCATCAACTAAATTCTCTAGTCATTAAATGATATGACAACAACTATGTATTTTCCTTTATGTTGCAATCTAGTATTGGGAAACCATGAAGAGACAAATGAGTTGAAGAAATCCCCCTTAATAGGAATGAGTGTATGAAGATATAGATTTATTCTATTCTCTTCCCATGTTCCCCTTTTTTCTTTGGAAGAAACAAAACACTCGCTTAGTTTCTTCATATTCCAACCTATATAGTGTCATCTTCCAATGTCAAACTTCTCCAGCTTGGGTCTGAACCACTCACAAAGAAACATTATCCAATGATCAAACATGTTCCCAACTTGAATGAACCAACCAAATTGTGGAACCCATGAAACTTGTCGAAGCTATGACTAAACTTGAATGAACCAACTGATGTTACTAACGACTAAATTTGGGAAGCTTCAAATTGATATCTGATGCAACCTTTGCAAGGTAACCATCCATCAAATTCACAACCATTGTAATTCGTGTGAGTGATAAAGAGGCATGGAGACCAAAGTACAAAGGTCATCTCTCAAACCCTAAAGGAAACACAAGGATAAACCCTAAATCAAGCCCTCCTCAAACTTGCACACTCCTCTCTCTCTCACAAGGTTCAAACCCTAAAGGACCTCCTTCTAACTTTTGCACACTTCTCTTCAAAACCCTAGAGACAAGGAGACAAGACTCTCTTCACCATTGCACTAAAAGATTCATTTCTAGCACAATTGGAATAGTTGAGAGAGTGAGCCCTACAACATGAGCACCCTACTACGTCATGTCAATTTTTGATAGCTTAGGGTTTGTTGCACGCAGGGTGATAGGGTTGGTCGTGAGTGCTAGGGTAGCCTATGGTTTCAACATATGGAAACAGTCAATGGAATAGAACTAGATAGATATTGAAACAGATTATCTCTAATAGATAGATATTGAAATAGTCAATGTCACTTACACTTGGAACAATTTTCGTAGGAGAGAACCTCAAATGTAAAAGAAGGGATGAAATTCTTATCAAACTAGACATGTCAAAGGCATCTGAAATAGAAGGTGAACCTGTGGTTGAAATCAATGTGAAGAGGATCTCCCCCTTACTTCACCCGAAATAGAAGGTGAACACGTGGTTGAAATGAGGGCTAAATGAGAAAAACCCAACAAAGGATAACAAGTGAGATAAATGAGGGCTAAATGAGCAAGGAATTAAAAAAAAAATAGACATTAGGTCTAGGTTCTAACATGTTCAATGGTTTTCCTTTTACTTCCGGGAATATTCTCTAAGAAAATGTATCCATGATGTTCAAGATGAATGACTTTTCCAAAATACCAAAGATGAATGACCACAAATCATACAAAGACCAAAGTACAAAGGTCATCTCTCAAACCCTAAAGGAAACACAAGAATAAACCCTAGCACTCCCTAGTGCACACTTCTTTTATCCTACTAGCAAACCCCAGGTCAAACCCTAGAAGGCCTTCTCCTAAGATCTGCGCACTACTCTCTCTTTTGTGCACTTCTTCTCTTACCTAGCCATGGCATAGAGAAGAGGAGCAAGTGTATCGTGTGCTAGAGTGAGCCTTAGGATCCTCTTTATATATTGATCAAGAGGTGCCCTTTTGAGCCTACATTAAAATATAACTTAATTTTTCCCAAGGTGGACCTATAAAATTATATTAGTTATTTAAGACATTTTATTATTTATACATATTTGGAAGACTCTAAATAGAATGGGGTGGGAAGACAACTTTATAATATCATTTGATCACTAGGTATTTGGAAGAAACAAAACATCTGAAGCTCTGAAAGACAATTGAAAGGTTCTTCATATGCTACAACTGATATTGGAGCAATTGGAAACTACAAGTCATCTGATCATCAGAATACAAATGAAAGTTCTTCACATGCTACAACTTAGACTTGAGTATTTGAAAACTACAAGTCATTTGATCCTCAGAAGGCAACTGAAGAGTTCTTCACATACAACCAACCCTTAATAATTTATCCACCAAACTTGTAGCATACTTGGTTTGTGACACAACACACAACCATTGGTTTGTCAAAATTATATACCTACACAATAATGAAGGAGTCATCAACCAGTCTTGTCAAAAGTTGAACAAAAATCAGATTTTACCTTCTGAATTGTGTTGACCTTACTACCTATGATGATTATGTCATCCACATAAACAAATAAAACCACCAAATCATCATTGTCTTTCTAACATAAAGATTGAATTAGAAGGGCTTCTTTTGACTCCAAATCTTGAGCCTATTTCAAACATTTAAAACTTATATCGTCTTACACACGACACACTCCATACCTTCTACTTAAAACCCCTAGGGCTAATACATAAGGAAGTAAAAGAAAAAAAAACTTACAATAAGGAAGTAGCTAAGTCTAAATGGGATTTAGAGAGGGGAAGAGTTCAAATTTTTTTTTTAAAATCACAAGCACATAAAGTTGGGAGAAGAGGGAAAAGAAGAAGTGAAATCCGAGGGAAGGATGTAATAAAGGTAAATGTTCGAGAGGGGAATTTAGAGAGAAAACAATAATAAAGTAAAGGTATGCTTGACATATTGAATAACAGTGACACATAGACATAAACCTTGATAGCCATATATATACCTCAGGATATTCTATCATGAGGTCATATCATTCAAATTTATGAGTACATTTGACTCCATAGCCCTTACAGACCCCTGTCTTCCTGTAGTGTGTTTTTCCTGAGCATCTGTTCCACTCCCACAAACTACCAAGCCCACCTATCATCGAGTCTTTTTGGGCTCCACCCAGAGAGTTGGTTGTGCACATCTCTCATTGGATACCGATCATTAAATCTATAGTCTTGATATATCTATTGCATGAATACATGTTACTATAGAAGTAGTAGGGAACTCTCCCTTGGTCTATCGCACAAATACATAGACATAAAAAGAAAGAACTTGATCCATTGTGACACCTTTGGGGGGACATGTCCTGTTCCCTAGTGCTATGCTAGCTAGGTTACCTTTCCATATCCAACCTACTAGTTTGTGTGTTAACCTCCCCCCCTCCCGTTGTTCTTGCCATCAGTTCGTTGATTGATCAAATCATCAACATTAAAGAAGAGGCCATGTAGAGTTTTCCTTTTGTCAGAAAATTGTAAAAGCTTATGTTATTGAATGATTTTTAATTGTTAGGGAACACAATTTTTTGCTTTGCATCTAAGAAAATCATTTTGTTTCCCTCTCTTTGATAGGAAACACAAATATCACTTTGTTGTTGAGTTAAAATGGAAAGCACAAATGGAAAACACTTTATTAATTAATGAGGAAGATGAAAAGTCAGAAAAGGAAAAAGAGTCTCAGAAAAGGGTGAGCGGAGTCAATATAATTAATGTCTTTCTAACGGTGAGATAGTTAACAGTGAGTTAGTTGTAGTTATCGTGAGAAATATCCTTACATTTCCCTTATCTTTTCAATGTTTATATTTAACTATTCTATAATATGAAGATCGTTGGCCTAACATTTCATTCTCCCTCAATGGAGTGTAGGTACAACCAAATATGTATCTATCAGACCTATCATCCAGCTCGAGCAATGAAATTTTGAGAGGGACAAGGGCAAACATATCCAACACATGTAACAAGGCGAAATCAACTAGAGGTGAAAAGGTCAGAAGAAAGTTTGGTAGGCGCACGAAATTATTTATTGTTGAAGGAGGATCATGCTCTTATGACGATGAGAGCATAGGTGACATCGAGGTTCCCTTAAGGTACAAACACCTACTGAAATAGTGGGTACCCAAGGAACTGCCAGAGTTTGACACCGACTTCTGTGTTAATGAGAGGATGTATCGCATTGCTCCGTCATCCATCCATGGCCTTGGTTTATTCTCCATGGACGGCATAAAGGTAAAATATGGTGGATTGGTTGAATTGTTTGAGTATGTTGGACCATGTTACACTTATGGAGTATGGTTGAGGCTGGTCCAATATATGCCTAGTATGCGAAGATACGCACTCGTCGCAAATTATATATAGTTGAAAGACAATAATAAAAATAAAGGAGCGACTATGTATATTGATGGAAGGCCAAAGACATCGGGGAATATTGCAGGTCTTATAAACAGTACAAGCCCTGGGACAACAAGAAAGGAACCCAATTGCATTTTTTAGGAGCGTGAAGGTAATAGGATATTTGTATGTGCGGTGAAAACAATAACAGCAGGCGAAGAATTGCTGGTCGATTACAATCTGAATCGAGTCGACCCAGGAACATCTTCTTTTGCTACGGTACAAAACCCATTATACCCAAACTTAAAAATGGATTACTTAATTTGTGAATGTTTCATTTGTGACAAAATTTTATTTTATTTATGAATGTTCCATTTGCTAATTTTTGCTCGATGTTTCATTTCCAAATATTTGCTATTTTGTATGTGTGAATGTTTCATTTGATAATATTTGTCAATATTTCATTATTTCATATATTATTTTTTCAATATTTCTTGCACGTACTAACATTCTTCTTGAAATTCTGCCAAAGTGGTGATCGGGGCAAAGGCCCTGAGCGTGGCAAAGGCGTTGATCGGGGCAAAGGCCCCGTTCCTAGCACCACATCGAACGAAAACGATGAATATATAAGCAATGAAGAGATATTTGATTCTAGAGACCCCTTGTAGACAATAGAATTGTCCCTAAGAAAGGCCAATAGGAAATTCCAGGATTTGGTCGTTGCTGGTCCAAAAACAAATGAGGATTTCCTAAGGATAGTTGAATTATGTGTTAAGATAGCCAATTATGGGGTAAGTCATGTCATCTAACAATATCAATTTTTGGTTTTAAATTTTGTAATTTGATATATGCAATTAACACATATTTCTCATTGTAGAATTTTGTGAGATCGATGAGAGGGGAAGGGGAAGGGGAAGGTCCTGGTAGCAACAGCAGGACTGCAACAGCGAATGCGCATGGCCACGAGGCTATTTTCCACCCCAAGTGTGCGCCTAAGACCGATTCTATACCTTCTAGGGGTGATGCCATGCCCCCACAGCACACGCCAGATCGTGCAGGTGGTGTACATGATCATAGAACTGATCACTCTTTCGTTGATTGTTACCTTGGTGCTACACATATCCAAATCACAAGAACAACCGCGATATCATTTTTGGTCGACCAAGACATGGTTCCTCTAAAAATAGTATATTTACCAGGTATTTAATATATGTCTTTATCGAGATTCATGTTATATAATTGTTTAAACAATCACATATCAGTGAGATTTAAATTACTAATGATGATGATGTTTTACAGGAAACAATGTGTTCTATAATAGTTTGCATGACTATGCATTAGAACTTTTTGGGTTGACCACTCGACTACGATGGAATCAACAAAATTCCAAACTGAAAATCCTTCTTATCTCCAGATTGGTTGGCGAGTTTGGTGACTCGTTCAATAAGCCGGAAGTCCTAAAAAGGATCGGAAAGCATTAATACAGGACCCCAAGTGTGAATACCCTTTGGTTGTCCCTGAGAGGGAGTGGAAAGAAATTATTCTCGATGCAAGAGAATTAGCGATGAAAGCACAAGGGAAGAAACCACCTAGCCCTGGAAGGTAAAAGGTGTTTTCAATTTACTATGATGGTCTTTTGTTTATAGTTTATGAGAAAAACAATCAATATCTAACATATTTCAAAATATTGCGTAGACTCCAAGACACTTCCAAGGCAACAAAGGAAAGACAAGACAAACACGGCCAACATAAACTAGGCCAAGGTGGTTACGGGAGATTGAAGACACCAGTTGTAAGTGCCTAAACATTTTAATTTTTTTTTATCATCGTCACAAAATATGTAATTCATTGCAGCTAATGACTAATAATTTTGATATTGCTCAATGCAGGGGGGATTGTTCAACGACGAAGCCACAGAAGAAGATCTAAATATTGGGTTCACGCAGGGTTTTGATGGCGTGGTGGTGCGACGAAGAAGCTTGGGGCAATCGCCATGTGTCTCTCTGAAGGACATGGTAAATAAAATGAAATTAAAAACTTATCGATTAGTTTTTACTCATTGATTACTTGTAATGTAAAATATATTTTTTGTTCATTTAAAATGTAAAATAATGTGTCTTTTCCACATTTGCAGGAGAGTAACAATGCTACCAATGCTCTTGATGTACCCGATGAACCACATCCCGAGCCCCATATCGATTCAAGCGTTGTTGCCGAAGGACCATTACATAGTGGTATGTGCGCATTTTTAATGTTTTTCCATTTTTCAATGAGTATTAATATTTAGGGTATATTCTGTACTAAATACTTATATTGTTTCATATGACAGAGCGTGTAGATGTCGATTGAGAGCGGAGATCAACAAGCGCACAAACAACAATGCAACCACCAACTATTGTTTCTACTGCACCGACTAATCCAGGTATAAAACTTTGTAATTAAATTTGTATTAATTAAATTTCCCTGGGAACAGTGAATAACAATATTACTTGAATTTTTTTGTTGTTACAGCAGTGGATGCCCATGCGCACTGTCAACCTCCACGCCGAAATACTAGAAGTTAATCATGGCGTGAGGTGTTGAGTACTGATGATGCAACACTTCAAGAAGACCCAATAACTGTGGGGGATCAGTTAAATTATGATGATGACTTAATCTGTTCTTTCATGGAGACCAAGAAGAAGAAGAAGAAGAAGAAAAACAAATGATTAGACATTTTATTATTAATATAAATCCAATATATTTCTAGTCCAATGTAATGTATTTTGTTTTCCTACATGTCATGAATGTTATTTGCTTTCATGTTTTTTGTTTTAGCACATGGCGATGAATGTTTTTTGCTTACATTTAATGTTATTGTCATTTCTAATTATAGTTGTAAAATCTAGATAGATTGGATACGGGGAAATGAGAGTGATGTGAGAAGGGGGGGAGGAGCCAAAAGAGCTTTCACCTTCACGTGGTTGGTCCTGTTCAGTAAAGAATAATTTATTCTCGAAACGAAGAGAATTCCATTCTGGTATTCGTCTTTAGTCATTAATTTGTAGAGGTTGTTACATCTTTAATTACTATTCTAAAATATAATTAAGTCATGTGATGAATCACAGGATGGAGAGGAGAAACATTGGAGGCACCCCATCACTCAAAGGTATGGATCTTGTTAAGGACTGGTTTAAGGTGATTTTTGGTTGATTTATGACTATCATGATATTTCGTAAT
>ML778604.1:556025-575647 GCA_009831015.1 Picea engelmannii | reverse complement strand
GATCTGGTTGACCCCAACCTTGGAGGTAGCATAGATCATTGATCCTGGAAGGTTCCCACGGTTAGCACTGGCTGTAGATGAGATATTGATGATGGAGCCCTTCTTTCCAGCATCTCGCATGCGCTTGGCAACACACTTGGAAACGAGCCACACACCCCTCATATTTGTGTTTATCACAGTGTTCCATTCTTCCTCGTCATATTGCAGCGGTGACTTTACAGTGCCTATCAAAAATTCTAACAACACTCAGCCTACCAAGTTTAACATGCAACAATTGAAAAACTATCTGAAACCCTAGATTTCCAATCCAGTGAAATGGACCCAATTAGGCTACATACACTAATTGAATGCAATTCCCAATGAAATTAACCCAATTGGGCTAGATACAAGTAATTGAATGCAATTTATTACAAAAGCACCAAATTAAATTGATCAAAACTAATACCTCTGTATCCGGCATTGTTGACGAGGATGTCTATCGCACCAAAGCCTTGCCAGGCTTTTTCTACAGCCATATCAATGTCCTTCTCGGAAGCGCTAACGTCAAGCTGAAGCATCATGGACTTGGCTGGTTGAAAGGGGGAGAAGGAATTGAGTAGGTCGATTTCATGGCATACAGAACGAAGGAGGTCCTGCCTGCGAGCTGTGACCACAACGTGGCATCCGTTTTTTGCTAATGAGAGGGCGAATTCTCGTCCCAGACCTGCAGAGGCCCCTGTGACTAAGGCCACCTTCCCTACCAAATCTTCTCTATAATTCAACCCCTTCTTCTCTGTTTTGCCTTCCATTGAAGATGTTTCAACCCTCCTAAGGGCAACCATAAAATACAGAAACAACTTCACATGCAAGGATTTATATATGTCGTGCTATGGGTTGCCGCGGGATGAAAATCAAATCAAAATTCCAGCCTTTCATACCTTCAAAAAAATCCCACAATACCTGTTGGTTTTAAGTCGCTCCCTGCCGCTGTTGTGGAGTTTCAATGGATTGGCTCTGATTCGGGTTCCGTGCCAGTGACAATTTGATTTTCAAAAAAGTTTTTTTTTTCACGGGAAAGTTTCTCGATTATATACAACAGTATATAATGTTTTTACATAGCAGCATTACAATATCCATCCCGGAGACTCAGCAAGGTTTGATCACAAGACCTCCTCCCAACACTTGGAGAATGGTACACTTGTCTTACCATCTGAGCTGTCTCACGGGACAGTTTAACATATATACAACTTCAAAAAAGTTGTATATTTGTGCATATATTTTTTTTTAAGTACTAAACCATCTATTCTAACAAAGTGAGATGGAAATATCCAATTGGTTGGTGTTATTGGAAAGTCAAAGATGGGAGATGTGATGGGTGTTGATTAAACGTTCTATTTTTTGTGTTTTTTTGGCAGGAATTGGCAGGAATTGGCTGGAATTTGACCATGTAAATTTGGACAAAATCTCTATTTTCTATTGTTTAAATTGTTTTTTTGAATGCATAAATGGATTCAGTTTGATGAAAAATCACTAGGGCACTCGGATTATACAAACTTAGCCACTCAAATCTGCAGATTCAACCATTCATCGCCGGACATCACCGGATTTCGGGCAAAATCAAACTGAAAAAGTGGTCAGAAAACCCCCAAAAGGTAGAAAGTTTAGACTACTTTGATGTGATGTATTTGATTGACATTGAAATTATGACAGCTAAAGTTTATTAAGGTATACATATTTTATCCTCTTTGGATTTGAACTTTTGATTTCTTAGGAGGAAACCTATATTCTTAATCATTAAGCCCACTCAAGTTGTATATTTTTAAATGGTTAAAAATAAAATTTATTTAAAAAAAAATGATTTCTTTATGTATAAGTGCATGTTTATACCTTCTTTACATCATTTAACATGTATTTCTTAGAGAAGTTTGGCTAGCCTACTCTTGTGCTTGGCTAACCCAAACCCTAAATATCCTAGTGATTTAGCATTTGTTATTCACACATTTTTGTGCATGGTGAGGACTTGTTAATTGCCAAGCAAGAACACATAGAGTTTCATGGGATGTTCAAGGTAGGGTTTATCACTAACACTTGTTTGTGCTTATTGTTTGAGGGTTATGTATTTAATCTCCTTTTTAGGCCACTTATGTTTCATGTCTCTAATTTCATAGCATGCATGACCAAAAAGACAAATTTCTTTGTTCTAATTATGGTGGCATGGTTTAGTTCTTGATTCATGGGTTCTTGTTAGTTCATATCTTTTTTCTTGTTTTGAATTGGCTAGGGTTTCATTCCTACAACATGGTTTTATTTCTTACATGCTTGTGATTTGACATTATGGATGTCTTTTTCAACTTTTCCATTGATGCCCTAGACTTTAATTCACCACTAAATACCCACCATAAAAAAACATTGACGTTTGTCACGAGTTTTTAGTATTTTTTTTGCTTATTGTTATGATCTATGTTGTAGAGTTTTGCAATGGTGAGAACTATTTTATATATTTATTATTACACACACACACACACATAATCCATTGGTTTAGTTCAATTAGTTCAAATGGTCTATTTCAAGACGAAGATTGTCAATTCTAGTGTGCCTAAGAGATGTTGGGTTACTAGTTGTTGTTGTTGTTAGTGGTTGAACTACCCTCCATCCAAATATTCCAAGGAAGAGGGGGGATCCCACAAGGTTTTCCTAGGAGAAAAATATATATATGTGTGTGTGTGTGTGTGTGTGTGTGTGTGTGTGTGTGTTCTCTCTTAACTCTTGTATATATTGTTGTTTGCAATTTTTTAGTTGAATTGCATCCTCATTGTCATGTTTCAAGTTCTTGGTGTTTGTATTTGTCTTTATTTGTTTTGAATCGAAAAGGGTTCTTAAGACTATAGCGATTTCCAAAAGCAAAGTTTTTTACCATTTCATTTTATGGTCAACGACTTCATTTAATCTCCTATATTTTGTAAAGAAGACAAGGACTTCATAATTCCATAAACCTTAAATTATGCATTATGCAAGACAATAGGATTTGTAAAGACGTTATAACTCCACTTCTCTATTTTGGCTCAAATGTTCTTTAATTTTGCAAACTTAGGAAACTTTAAAGACTCTCTTGCAAACCTGGGAAACTCGGGAGGTTTTCCTTTATGTTTTAAAGCTCATTACTATTTTTATAGAATTTGTCTATGAGGTTTAATGTGTGCTTCAAGGAAATCCAATGATGGATCAATGTAATTTTTGTTGCATCGTTGGGTTGAATTCAGTGTTTGTACATAGAGAGAATTGTGTTAGCACACTTACTTATACTAAGAGGGGGGGGTGAATCAATATGACTAATTTTTCTTTTCTTACAATATTTATCAATATGTTATTTTACCAAATGTAGAATTTAATGATAAATATACAACAATGCAATTCATAGTACACAAAGATTTAATGTGAAAATCCAAATGGGATAAAACCACAAAACAATTCTTTTATAAGATCATGTAGGAACCAACCGATTTTTACAATGCTTGCAAGCCGCACCAATGTGCAAGAGACATCAATCTCCTCTCATGAGAACCAACTCAACAACAATGTTTGCAAGCACCAACCTGCAAGAGACACCAAACTCCTTAGTTGAGCACCAAATCAACACTTCCTGTGGGCACCAACCTACAGGAGACACCAATCCCCTTGTCTAAGCACCAACTCATCTCTCATTATAGTCACCAACCTACAAAATTTATATTCGCAGGCACCCACCTGCAAGAGACACCAGTCTCCTCAAATTGTCAGCACTTCCAAAAATATCTATTTCCTTCCTTCACCTGTACAAATATGTTGTTTTGTCTTTGTTGTCACGGCACTTTCCACCAATTCACATTCTGCATGAATTCAGAAATTCCTTAGACCTTGCACCTCACAACCACCCTTAAACAATTTCATTTCATTTCCTTCTATTTAAACATACCTCAGAGCCTCAACTTCTCTTCCACAATTCACATTCTCTTCCTTTTTGCACTCTTTCACTCTTGGTTCTGCAATCTCAAAGCTTCTCACTCTGATATCATCAAGGTTATCATGGCATCGTTATTTATAGAGCCCATATGCTCAAACATCTTTCCAAATATCAAAATAAATCGTGCTCAAACAGGTCGGCTCCAAATTACCTTGTTTCTCCATTAAATCAGGTTTCAAAAATCCTTTGAAACTGACACAAACGCTCTTGGTTTCATGCATGATCTTCTCACTTCCTGACCTCGACACTCAGTAGCCATCGGATGGTCTCCTTGAAATGATATTGGTCGTTGATTTGTTCTCCATCTCACAATACAAACAACACGACCTTAACACTCAACATTTGTATGATCTGATCCCTAATCCAATCTCATTTGTTGGTTTGTTTAGCGAAATCGTCGCATATCGGGCAATCAGGACCATCGGGTATTGGGTATTTAGCATTGCACTCCATCCAATCGTTCTTTTTTGATATCCAATAAACAATATCATCATTGGATGAGTCCCTGATTAAATTGTGACCATCAATCTACTCATTGTCCACCAAAACACGCAACACGACTCTGACACTTTGCAACTGTCTGATATGGTCCTTTGATGAATCTCAATCGTTGATCTTGTTCCCTAGATATCGGTATCACTGGGCCTATCGGGATACCAGGCTATCATTCCTCAAGGCCTTCAAACATGCACCCTCAAGCTTCTAACACAGTCTGGTATCTGATATATCGGTACACTACCCGATACATGGTCCAATATTTTCATGACATGTGGGCTAACCACCGCACTACACATGGAATTGACGTGGCATGACATGTGGCACTGATGTGGCATCGTGGTTGGCCCACCAGGGTGTCTGGCCATCGGGCCCCTAGAACTTCAACACTTCAAGATTTCTCTATTCTTCTGGTATCTGATATACCAATGCATTTTCCGAGACACATGGCTCAATCCTCATGTGGCTCAATCCTTCCATGACACGTGGACTAACCATAGCGCTATGTGCAGTTTTCATGGCATCTGAGCTAGCCCACCAAGTATCGGGCCCCTGGGACTTCAACACTGTATTGATGCTCCATCCTTCTGATATCTAATATGGCAATATTGGATCACCGAGGCACCAGACTATTGATCCCCCGCAGTATTGACCCACCAGACCCTAGAAGCTTCAACATTGTGCTTTCTTATGATATCCAATATCTGATATATACTGGCCCCCAATCCTTTGATCTTAGTCGTTGATCTCTGAATGATCAATGGTTAGGATTTAACTGACTCTGGGTCCACGGTTCTTCACAACCAAAATTTAATTCCTTGCGCGAGGTTTCGTAGCTCTTTCGTTTGCATTCAAACTTAGTAACAACACCTTTGTAATATAAATCCTTTGAAATTGAACTTTTTTATGAATGTGGGATTTAGATTTTGCATCAATCTGATTAATCTGGTCATCAGGTGTCCTCGCAGAACCCTTTCCAAAATTTAGTATGTGTCTAAGCTCTCTTTGCACCCTCAAACTTAGCCATCTTGGTATGTCATTGATGGCAACATTTAGTCATTTTAGTACTCCTTTAGTCTGCAAATCTCCCCCTTTTGTGTACTCTCCCCCTTTGAAATCAATGGCAAAGGGGTATTCTCCCCCTTACACGGTACTCTTAATTTTCTACTCTGGGACCAACAACTTTCTCTCATTTTGCAGCTCCTCATGAGCTTGTGCTTCTCCATCAAATCCTTGTTCTTTATCTATAGGCTTCTTTTGGAAAAATTAGCTTCATCAATGTTCTTTGACATAACGAGTCACTTCATATAATTAGCTTACAATATTCATCATGCTAATCCATTTTTTCAAGCAGCTCCAGTATTCCTTCAGGATCTAATATTTCCAAAACACTTACATTGATTTGTCAAGGGCTTCATCTTATTCACTTTCTTTGCCTCAACTTTGGGAATATAGAGCATCCTTGTATTTATATTTTCAAGTTTATTGATCTTAGACATTTATGCTTCTCCTATGTGTTTCAGTACACATGTTCTCTAAACCTATCATTAATTCTTCCTTTGTTGGAATTTTTTTTTATGTAAGAACCTCTTTGTTTGCCCTATTTCCATTGAATTCAAATATGTTGTTAGTTGTGAGGCTTGTTGTCATGATCATCTTGTTTTCAAGGGTTTTCACATATACTACAAAGATGCCATTATGTTGTACATAAATCTAATTTACAATACATCTTCTGTAAATTATCAGCTACATGACCCTCCATAATTCTTGTAAAACAGGACATAAAAAAAGGTTGTTTAATATTTGCATGAGTCTGTTGGTTAAAACATGGACATTTAACATTTTTGACTCCTCAAAAGACGATTCCTTCATCATTACTATAAAATTTGTCAGATAATGTACTTGCTCGGTATTCACTATGGTTTGTTGACCTACAATTCATGTATAGTTTTATCCTTCTGACATATTCATGCCTTTGCAATAAGGTAGAACAGTGACATCTTTCCATGGATTGTTGTAACTTATTCTATATTATGCACTCACTCTAGGTATCATCAAATCCAATTTCGTTGTCCATCATTCACATCTCAACAATATGCTATCAACTACAATTTGTGCTTTCTTCATTTCTCAACCATTGTTTTCTATGTCACGGTGACATCATACTTGTGAATGACAAGCATTTCAACTTCTTTCTAGCAATTTATTACTATCTAACTTGTAGAGATCCAGTCCATGGTTTGGAGAAATAACTTCTTATAATATGCTTGCAATGGTGATGTTGTTAACGTTTTTCTAATCTCTTCCTCTTTGAGTGCTTCAACTTCATACTTCATCATTTATTTTGCATAGGCTTGTGTCTTGGGAGCCTTCTTATTTTCTCTATTTTATCATATGCCATTTTCATTACAACTGGAACAAATCAAGAAACTTACTTTATCACACCTTCATGGATTGCTTCAATATTGTTGGCTTCTATACTTGGTTGATCAGCTTTGGATGCTTGAAGGCTCTTTTTGACATTTGCTTTTGTGATTGCTTAAACTGGTTGCAATCATTGTCTTCTTTCTCTTATCAACATTCTTCTCCCGCCATTCAAGACTAGTTCATTTTCCTTCAAAACAACTTCAATGTCAACTTCATGTTCTTCTCCTACATGTTCCACCCTTTTCAAAAGTGCCTCCTTATCTTTAATAATATCATCTTCTTTTGCCTCTCTTATCAAGTTCTCCTTAGATTTATTTTCAAGATGTTGATTTTCTGCCTTGGTCAGATTGGCATTCATAGAAACAACCTCATCTCTGCATGGAATTTTTTTCTTGGTCATACTTTTTACAAACTTTGGTCCACTGATTATGTGACTTGAGCTTTCATTTTGTGCTAGGAGTGCAGTCTGCACCAGTATGGAATTATTTTCTTCTTGTTGATGTTTCCTCTTCCAAACTTTTGTAGTATCGTTCTTTTGTTTGGTTATGACACTACGTCTTTTGTTTTGTGCATACCAAGCTAGATCGCGTTCTTCCTTATTTTATTTTTCTTGATTTCTCTTACATACCTTTTTGTATCCTTTTTCTAGAAAATTTTGTCATGTTGCTTCTACAATCTCGTGTTATGTGTCCATAGTTATTTCATTTGTAACATTCAACTTTGTAATGTAGGGGAGCAAATGAATTGTAGTTTCTATCAATAGGACCATGACAACCTCCAGTCTTGATATCCTTGTAATTTTGTAAGATATTTTACTCCTATTTATCATATAATTGTTTCTTCCATAATCTTTGCAATCTACTGTTACCCATGATTTTGGTCATCATGATGGTGTATTGATGATGGTATACTCAGGCTCCTCATAAGAACTTTCTCCTGAGAAAAGTGGCATTCATCTCTTCCCAGAAAACATACTTTTGAAGAGACTTCGCAGGTTGCTCATATCCTAGGGTGCGAGAATGACCCATTCTCACAGGCTGCCTTCAGCTAGGGTGCGAACTTCTCGCACTATGCTACATAGCTAGGGTGTGAACTTGTTCTAAAGCTTGGAAAACGATGAAGTCTCGATGGTTCTAGAAGGGAATCTTCTAGAAGAATGGGTTGGCATTCGAATGGTTATCCTTTTACTGGTTTGTCTAATATTGTGGGATCATTCTTATCTCAGTAACAATCTCATTCTCTCCTATATATTGATGGAATTCTCATGGAAAAGGTTAAGCAAGATTCATTGGAGAGTTGGTGAAAGAATTGTGTGAAGGACTTAGCTTGAACAGAAGCTTGGAGACTCTAGCAAGTCTATCAAGAGGGATTTGATCTTCTTCATACAAGGATCGAGAAAGTGTGTGTGTTGGAACCAAGAGTCATCGAAAGGAAGCTTACGACATCAAGGCGATCAGGTTGTATCTTCTACTTTCGATTAATATGATACAACGGCATGTCCTTTTCCCATAAAGTCATTCTCACTTTATTGTGTAATTCCTTGATCATACACATAAGTTGACAGTTGAATATATTTTGCTATCTTCACTTTGGTTGGTTTGTGTTGTCTTGGTCTTGACCTCACGAGAGCACCGGAGCGAAGCGGGAGAAACAGAGACCCTAGGAAGCGATACAAAGGTATGTAACTTGTTCCTCCCTACTAGATAATACAATGGTCATAACTTAGGGAAAGATTCATGTCCTGTCCTGTTTTGTTCTAGATCCATGTGGATCTAGGGAGATATGTTAGTGTCCGCACCTACCGATTAGTCCGATAACAAAATTGGCGACTCCACTAGGGATATAACCCGTTTTCTTTATGGTTTTTAGTGTTTTTCCTTGGCCATTTTCTCTTGCCTTACCTTTCTCCATTCATATCAATCTCTGAGTCTTCAGGATACCCTGTTAGACCCTCTGGATCTAGAGGCCTCTTCAAAAATTTTGCCCTTTTCCAAAAATTTGCTTGGTTTCAGACATTCTCGCACTGCACTCCACAGTGGCCTGCGAGAATAGATTGAATTCGCATCCTGCTTTTAGGTCCAGTACGAGGTTCTCGCACTCTGCTCAAAGATGGCCTGCGAGAATGACCCATTCTCGCACTGTGTAATACTGTTAACCTACGAACCCTCTTTTCAAAATTTTGGATTTGAGATTTTTGCATGATCAGCTGCCCAGATTAGTATAGGTGCCTAAAAAGAGCTTCTTGGACCATTGGTTGATGTTTTCTTGTCTTCGTTTTTGTGCACGAACAGTCTTAGGAAATCAAAGGCTCTTCCTGTCACTTTTTTCTTGACTTTCGTTTCTTGACTTTTCTCTGCAAAGATATACTCTCTGATTTTGGAATCTGAGTGTGCTTGTTTGGTTAAGAACCAACGATCGGTTGAAAGTTGAGTTCCTTTGTCTTTATTATTTGCTCATTCTTTGAAAGATCACTTTTCTCATGCAATTGAAAAGGCTAGTTTGGTCTGCTTGTTGTTTTTGTTTCCATTGAAAGATTGGTCTGGGTTTTTTGTCTATTTCTTGTTCATTGGTTTTTGGTTTTCTTCACTCTCACCATCATGGTGTAGGTCCTTTTTGAAAAGTGAACAACGTTTTTCTTTCAAAAGCATTTTCATCTTCGAAAGTATTGAAAATCAATTGTTGAAATTATTGAAACAGAAACAATAGAGAATTGTTATTTTTGCGTGATTCGTTACAATTGCATTTTAAAGGAAATTGTGTCTTGTAGTTCAAGTTTGATTTGGAAAAATTCTCTTTCCCTCCCATACATAGGATTCATTGAACGGAAATTGATATATTTCATTTCTATGCATCGTTGGGTCAGAGTCTCATACAACATCAGTTTCATCTCCGCTTCCTTTGAGTAACGACAACTCTTAATAACACCGCGCAATCATAAAATTTAACCAGTAACTCTTTTCTAGGGCTCTATTACACCAACATTTAGCTAGGCTAGCGCTTTGGAATAGGAAGAGAGATACACTCTCCAAAGCACAAAACACACAATAGCATCTTGTGTTAAGGAGTGTCAAATTCCATTTACAACATCTTGTCTTGGGAAGCCCTTCTCACACAAGGGTCAAACACGAGGTCGCATTGATATTGACAGAGTTACTCACCCTGCTTTGTTGATACCGGTGTAGAGATTGCATGTATTATGGGGGTCACTTGGAGTTATACCCACAATGATGAGTGGAAGCCTTTTGAGTTGATTTCGGCCTAGATACCCTGCCCTTGCATGTGGATCGGACTGTCGACTGTCCCCCCAGGCTTTATTGTTGTCGGTGGTAACCTTAGCGGCCTATCTTTCTAGGGTCTTACACAAGGTGACTGTGAAGGGGAAAATCTTCACGGTACCTGGAATTGACGTTGGCCAAACTCACTCGGGCTCCTTGGAGGGTATACCCACGATTATGTGTGGGAGCTTGCACCAGGGTGTAAGTTCGTTAAGAAGGTCATCAGCATAACTTTTCCACCCTAGCCCAACCCCTTCTTGTCTCGTTGTCGCGACATTGGATTTCATCACCAACTAGTGACTTCGGAATTAGAAGGTCTTGTTTTCTTGGTGTTGCTTCCTAGATTTTGTTTACTAGCACGTGTTGTTTGTTTACCAAAGTTGACCATACGTTTTTTCTTCATAAGTTTGTCACTCGTTTACAATAGCTCCTCCACGTCGTTCACGTAGAATGCAGGGTTTATCCCCAGAGCATCTGGAAGGTTCTCAACCCTTGCCTACAAGTTCACCTGAAGGCTCTCCTCGACAGAGTGAAGTCCAAGACGTTACCACGCCACAAGTGGAACGAACTAACTCTATAGAACATTTATGCATTACCAATACTCGAGAGGACTTTCGACTTCACCCTGATTCTGAGCCACCGTTTATGCGATTGAATTCTTCCGGAGACTTAGTTGTTGTGTCTTCTGGATCACTGGTTGGACCTTTTCCAGGCATAGAAAGCCAAGATCCTTTTTGGTCTACGAGCATTTTTCAACGGGACCTTTTTGGTCCAGGCTCACCTGTGATTTCCGAAATCATCTCACCTGTGATTTTCGAAATCTCTAGCCCAGAGACAGTACCGTTTACTACCGCCTATTACTTTCCTGGTACAGACGCCCCACGATCTGACCACATCTTGACCATCCCTATAAAAATGGCCCATCATACAGATACTACGAGTGTTCACACCGGGTTTACTGTGGTTAGTCTCGCCCCCATAAACACACCGCGAACACCCAGCGTCACCCCAACACTACCACCTGGATACCGTGCGTTGAATGCTTCCATTCCCACTCCTACACACAACCCATCCGACTCTCCTGGTGGTCCCTCTTCTTCTAGGCACTCTCTTCCCGGTTTTATTCTGACACTCCCTCAATTTCCTTTTGGAGGACCTTTCTCGTCCTCCACTGGCAGTCTTAATCCCAGTGGCACTATTCCATCATTCACACCAAATTACCAGATTCCCATCGGTGGACAATTTCACCAAGGTGGCGTGACTCAACCCCCTCTCAGCAGGCAAATTTCTATTGGAACACAAATCCCAATTGGAACACAACCCCCAATTGGAACATTGCCCCCAATTGGAACACCACCTTCGATAGGAGGACCGACCTCACCTTATGGACAAAACATACCTCCGTCCTTGGCCCAGTATTGGAATCAGTTGATACAACATCCTCCTCAATCGACTGGGGGGCAACAATTTCCAGCTGTATCTGTGATACCCCCTAGTACATGCCAACCATATCCAGGTATGTTCAATCCCATTTGGGGCTCGAATGCTCAAACTTACGTCCCTGTTCCAGGATACAATCCCATGAGCTACTATCCTCTCCAACCACCACCGAATCTGCCTGGGTCTTCACATTATATGCAGACTTCTTATGGTCCTACTGGTTTGCCGATGGGGATTCCTCCCCAAAGCCACCAGTACCCGCAGGTGAATTGACAGTTACCCTTCTTGTCCACTTTGTATTTGTCGGATTTGTCAAGGATTTTAAATGATCCAATTCGTCACTCTCCCCAATGGCCTGCTATACCAGCCAAGCTACCATCGAATATCCCTAAATTTGATGGCAAAGCGGGAGAGGACCTGAACAATCACGTCATGAATTTTCACCTCTGGTGTTCATCCAACTTGTTGATGGATGACTCTATTCGTTTACATATTTTTCAACGAACCCTCACAGGTTCTGCTACGAAGTGGTATATAGAATTACCACGAGGTTTCTTCGTTGACTTCAATACCCTGGCTATGGATTTCCTCACACACTACCAGTTACCGATTCGTTATGAAGTGGGGACCGATATTTTGAGTTCTTTCAAACAAAACAAAGCCACTCATATATCCGATCACATTCATGAGTGGCGACGGAAACGGCGTCTCATTAAACTCGAGCTCCCCGATCAGTTGCTGGCAGAGTGGCTCACCAAATCATTTGTGAACGACATCGATCGTGACATTGCCATGGGTGGAGTAGTCACAGAAGAGCAGGCCATAAGTCATGCTCAATACCTTGACCTCGTTTACTCACAAACGGTACCCTTTACGACTTACTACCTGACTTACCTTGTCCTTCCACTTCCGCCACTTCAACTACTCCAGCTACTTCGCATGCAACCGACGGTGTGATTGGCACTTTCCAGGCCCAACCACATTTCGCCTCAAGCACCAACCCCAAACCTGCTTCTTCTAATGTTCAAAATGCTCCGTCTTCTGCCCCTCCCACCGGCAATACTTCTGAGGTAAATGCAGTTCAATCTACCCCAGTCGGTAAAAACAAGTCCAAAAAAGGAAGGGGTAAGAATAAGGAGGAAAAAAATACTTCTCAAGTAGAGCGAACCAAAACTACACCTGTTGACGATCGGGATAAGCGCAAACCTCGATACCCTTGTCTTATCTGTGGTGATGATCACTACACGAAGGATTTTCCACGACGCGCCGAGGTCACTAAGTTCCTTCAAGGAGCTCCAAAACCACCTGCTCCGGCCATTTTGTCCCAACCCTTCTTGTCTCAAGAATAGGCTCAGATGGTCATTCATGACCAACCTTCATATTCTACTACATCCTATGTATTGATGTGTACTGGCGATTCAAAGTAGAACGACATTGCACTCACCACTCGAGCCAAAGATTATTCTTCCTCTAAAGAGAAGGTTGATGACCTACCTCCTTCATTGGTACAACCGTCTCCCGCGACTCCACCTACCAACGGTCCTCTTCATCTCGAACGACCGAGCCTCGACACAGTTCTTTGACCCCCCCCAAAGGGCGTCGTTCGGAAATGTTCTTTCAATCCACATGCTCGTGCTACCTAGAACTACATCATTATTGAAGATCTGGCCCAAGCACCTTCTGTGATGTCAGCCCTCGAAGTCCTTCAAAGTTGTCCCACACAACGAAAGGCATTGTTGAAAGCTATTGGTGGAATCGACCCGACGGATACGAATTTAATAATTTTTGACTTGGAAGATCACATTCCATGGTTACCTCCTCAACTTGCGTTCCAGATCCAAGTGATTGTCTCTGAAAAAAACATTTGTCGAACCGTTATCGACGAGGGTGCCTCGACGTGTGTCGTGTCTCTTACTTTTTGGAAAGCCATTGGCTCTCCCTCTTTGAATGAATCCCAGAACACTCTCAAAGCCTTCAATGGATCTGGTTTTAAGCCCTATGGTGTTCTTCCTTTATTTCCCATCACGTTAGAAGGAAAAATGGTCCAATTCAAAGTGGAAGTCTTTGATGCTCCCCTTGATTACAATCTTCTGCTTGGCCACAGTTGGATCGATTCCATGCGCGCAGTTGTGTCGACCCTTTTCCGTGTGGTATGTTTCCCACATCAAGGAAAGGTTGTCACTGTCGACCAATTAGCCTTTTTTAATTTCGATACCCGTACTGGCAACGTACCGTTCATTGATAAAACCCCACCGGGTTATGAGAACGTCGGTGTAGGCCTTCTCAAAGACTCTTCGTTAATGGGTACTTTCCCCATTCCACCTCCCGATGTTCCACGCTCGTCCGTTGCTTCAATCAACATGATCACTACCTCGATTCACAAACTTCCTGCATCTCACGACCCATGGATAGTACCTGACCCTGGAGATTATCTTCATTACGACGACGAAATGTCGTTAAGCCTGGTCGAATCCGCCTATCAGGCCATTCAATTGGCAACACCTTCTACCCCCTCTCTTGGTGAGTTGTCTCCCGATCCCTTCCATGTCATTTTTCCCACAAACGAGATGATCATGTTTGTCTTGGAGGACACCCCTTGGGACGATGGACATCATCGTTCCATCCTCTTCCTAGAGCAACATACCCTTGAGAACTATCAACAGATCTCGACCCCGTCGACTGTTGTCATCATCTCCACCGTTCCCGATTCCGTACACGATGTGTTTTCTGAAGGGAACTCAAGCAATATCTCGCCCACTATTCCCCTCGACATATCCGTCAAACCTGGGATTATCAAAAATGTCCATATCGGAGCTTCGTGTTCTTCTGACGAAATCGTCACCTACACATCCCTTTTCAAGGAGTTTCGTGACATCTTCGCCCGGAGCTACGAAGAAATGTCGGGTATCGACCCCACCATTGTGATACATGAGATCAAGACATACCCCGATGCTAAACCTGTCCGGCAATGCCTTCGTCCCATTCACCCACGTAAAGCGGTTGCTATCAAGCTTGAAGTCGAGAAACTTCTTAACGCCGACTTTATTTACCCGGTGGCTCTCACTAACTGGGTTTCCAATCTTGTCCTGATCGACAAGAAATAAGGCACAATTCGTGTATGTGTTGATTATAGGGATATCAACAAAGCTTGTCCCAAAGACAACTTTCCTACCCCTTTCGTCGATCAGATTGTCGATGATTGCGCCGGAAGTGAAATCTTCTCTCTGATGGATGGTTTCTCCGGGTATAATCAAATCAACATTGTTCCCGAGGATCAACATAAGACTGCTTTTATTTGTCCTTGGGGCACTTTTGCCTATCGGAAACTCCCTTTTGGTCTCAAGAACGTTGGTGCAACTTTTCAACGCGCTATGTCTTATGATTTCCATGATATCAAGAACATCGTTCAACCATATCTAGATGATTTAACCGCTCACTCAATGCGTCGAGTCGATCATCCAACCCACCTCTGAGCCATTTTCGTCCGTTGTCGGTTTTACCGTATACGTTTGAATCCTCATAAGTGTGTTTTCTGCGTGGAATCGGGCCGACTTCTAGGCTTTATTGTTTCACGTCAAGGGATCAGGGTGGATCCTTTAAAGGTTGAGGTGATCCTTAATCTCCCTCCTCCTTCTACACTTCGCCAGTTACAAAGTTTGCAGGGGAAATCAAACTTTTTTTTCGTTTTATTCCAAATTATGCCAAGATAACTCATGGATTTACGCGGCTCTTAAAAAAGGGGTCAGAGTTCGTTTGGGATACCATCACGAACAACGCTTTCAAAGCTTTGAAATTATCCCTAACACGTGCTCCGCTTCTCTTTCCCCCCGATTACAGTCACGATTATTTCCTCTACCTTGCTGCTTCATATTACACCATTGGTATGGTTCTCGTCCAAGAGGATGATGCTAACGACGAACATGTTATCTACTACTTGAGTCGAAGTCTAACGCCTACCTAAATCAAGTATTTACATGTTGAAAAACTGGCCTTGGCAGCCTTCCAAGCCGTCCAACGCTTCCGACACTATATCCTCTCGCGCAAGACTACAGTGATTTCTAACTGCAACCCTATGCAACACATTCTCACACGTCAATTGCTAGGGGGAAAATACTCCAAATGGATTGTGATACTCTAGGAGTTTGACTTGGAATTCGAACGCACCAAGTCCAAGAAGTCCTTAGTGTTTGCTGAGTTGATATGCGACTTTCCCTATTCTGAAACGAAAAATGTAACAACTGATTTATTACCCGATGAATCCCTTTTCCTCATCAGTACTGATGATCTTTGGTATGGCGATATCATCATATATCTCCAAACCTAGACTTTCTAACCAACTTTGTCTAGTACTGACCGATGTCGAATACGCTACCAAGCTCGTCAATATATTATCCTTAGGGATACTCTTTATCGTCAGGGGATTGACTCCGTTTTTCGACGCTGCCTCACATTCTACAAAGCCGAGAGAGCTCTGAATGACTGCCATTCTGGAGCCTGTGGTGGTCATATGTCTGGGTATGCTACTGCCCAGAAGATCTTACGAGCAGGGTATTTTTGGCCTTCTTTATTTAACGACCGCATAATCGCCGTTCAAAAATGCCATGCTTGACATACCTATAATAACCAGATACGGTCACATCCCGCTCCTCTTAACCTTGTGGTCTCCGTTGGTCCCTTTGCGAAATGGGGCATCGATTTCATGACATGTCACCCTCACTCGTCCGGGGGGCATGGATACATTATTGTAGCCGTAGATTACTTTACGAAATGGGCCGAGACAATGCCAACATTTGACAACACTGGAAAGACCGCAACATTATTCATTTTTAATCACATCATAGCTCGTTTTGATGTTCCCCAGGCTATCGTCACTGATCACGGTAGCCACTTTAGAAACCTCATGATGTCCGAACTTACTGAAAAGTTGGGTCTTCGCCATGAAAACTCAACGCCCTATTACCCACAAGCCAACGGCCAAGTTGAAGCAATTAACAAAGTTCTCATAACTATGCTTCGATGAATGATAGGGATTCACAAAACAAGTTGGCACACAATGTTGTTTTCGGCATTGTGGGCTTACCGGACATCCGTCAAGTTCGCTACTGGGTTTACACCTTTCCGATTAGTCTATGGTTTGGAAGCCATTCTCCCGATTGAATGCGAGATACCCTCTTTAAAACTAGCTGTTGAACTCCTACCAAACACTTTTGTTGAGGAAGAACGTCTATTGTATCTTATGCGATTAGATGAAACTCGACGCGATGCTACCCTAGTCATAGAAGCTCAGGAAAAACGTGTCAAGGCCCAATACGAAAAACATGTTAAGCCTCGCGTTTTCTCCAAAGGAGATCTCGTTCTCCTCTATGAACAAGATCGAGATATGCTAGGAGCTGGAAAATTCGAAGCCATGTGGCGAGGTCCTTATATCGTTCGACGAGTTTTGGAAAAAGGGGCTTATGAGTTAGTAGATTACGATGGTATCCCTTTAAGTGAACCTAGGAATGGGTTGTACTTGAAGAAGTACTATGCATAAAATCACCTGTGCATGAGTACCTATATTTTTATTGTATCATACTTCTTGTGTGTTACTGTAGCTTGCTTTTGTCGTTATCTGGTGTATGCCCTTATGTGACGTTGTGTTTGATTTCCAGATGTCGGAGTCTTCGCTACCCTACATTGGCTTCGCTGATGGCACTGGCCGTAGTACTCAGAACCTTGCTTCCGCTGCATGGGCAATTTATGCCCCTACAAACGAACTCGTCTCCTTACAAGGTGCGTGTCTTGGCCGTGCGACTAACAATATTGCAGAGTATAGTGCCATTATCAAATTGTTGATTGATGTTATCTCGCTCGGAATCCATCATTTGGTTGTGTGACTAGATTCGCAGCTTGTAGTACTATAGTTAAGTAATGTCTATACTATTCGAAGTCCTACTTTGTTACGGGTGTATTTGCGAATTCGCCTCTTGGAACGTTATTTTGATTATATTGAATATCAACATATTCCTAGATGTCTAAATACATTAACTGATGCATTGGCTAACTATGTATTGGACAGACATGTGGATCATTTATAAATCAATCACATCAATTTTCACATAACACAAGATAAACCGGTAGAAGCTGTATGTATATATAACGATCAAAAGAGTTTTTACAAAAAAGTTCTGTTCGAGGACCAAAACGTCAAAATATGAAGCTCATAACTTCTACAAAGTGACGTCATGGATGACGTTCATGGTAACACACGACTACCCGGGCAACCCTACGGAGCAGTCAACCAATGGACTCTGGCACTCCTACTGTATGATGCTGATAACGTCGTGGAACCTCTCCAAGAGGCATATCTGGAATATTTGATGTCAAACCCTCTAGGTTTTGTTCCACCGCTTCATAATCCTCGGCATCCCATCATGGCACTAGCGCCACCTCTCCTCGCCACTGAATGGGAGAAGTACCAGGAGGTCGGTAAGGTCCCACATATGTGTCATCAACAACAAATTTTGTATTTAGTCTTTGGACGAACATATAAAAAACATTTTCATATAATAAAATTCACAAAAACATTTAAAAAGGAAAAAATTGTGTACTTCTTACCAAGTTCCCCCCACTGAGCATCCTCGGGCAGAACTAAGTCTGGATCTCCTTGGAAATCCAACCCGACATAAGCATAATCGTCGACCATCAACATCTGTGGTCGCAACCAGTCAAAGAAGGTATCATCATATTTGATAATTGGTCCCTCTACGTGCCAGGCCATGAGCTGACACCATCTCAACATTCTTGGATCTGTTGGGGCCGGTAAATCCCACTCAACCTGTAGCCTCAGTAACAGAACCCTCTCGAGAAATAAGGACACCAACAAATACCCATACCCGAATTGCTTCAGGTTACCTCGCCTGCATTTGGTCAATTGCCTCTTCATGCTACGAAGCACTGCATCTACCCAGTTAAAAACCCGAGGCTCAGTACACTCTATGGCATACTGAAAGTAGCTCTAAAGAGCCATGTGAGGAGCGAAGCTCCCAGCCATACGAGCAATGGTAAACAAAATAGTGCAAAGGGTCAAATCTCACACTCCCCAAATGACAACTCTCCTTTTGCTCCTCTCTGCCTCTGGAACACAATGTAAGCGACAATACTCACTCATGGTCAGCCCACCACCTCTGCAACCAGTTAGGTTCACATGGTACCCACGCCGTGACAGTCCTATCAAGAAGTAAATGTCCTCAATATCCAAGGACAATGTGTGGACCCCTACATGGAATACTTGTTGATCAGGATCCCACATATGCACAAGGTACTCTAATAACCTGACTTGGGCCCTCATGCCCGGGATACGAAAGTACTTCAGAAGACCACAGTTTCTCAAAGCGACAATGGTGGGTGGATGATTTTCGGCAATGGAATTATCTTCTTCGTGCTCCCTTTCGCACCATTCCAGAACCATTTTGATGGCCAAATACTTGCATAAGAAGCATAAGAAGAAGATTAATAACTCTATTCACAAATTGGTATCTTTTCATTGAGAAAATTTTTAAATTTTTTTTACACTTTGTGGTTCTCGCAGGTGCCCTTTAGGCACAGTGCGAGATTCTTATAGACGCCTTTGGGCTCACCTGCGAGAATGACCCATTCTCACAGGTCCCGTGTAGCTCACCTGCGAGAATGGCTGAGCGCCATAATAACCCCCAAAACAAACTCAAAATGGTGGTTTTTTCCAATGAAAATGAAAAATTAAACCATGAAAAAGTAGAGGACAAAGAGACTACCTCACTGCCATTGACGGTTCGTCGAATGGATGCTCATAACTCCCGCAATCTGACGCCGAATTTCAAGGGTAAAAGAGGGGTTTTTGGGCTAAAATAGTGGTAAAGTTAAAATGATATGGTAAAAAGAGTTTTTACTTCTTTATATTTACTTTTACCATGTTATTGAATTTTTATAATTATTTATTTATTAAAACCTAATCCCTAATGCCCTTTTGAGTACAACTTTTGCAGGCG
>ML778604.1:528281-544406 GCA_009831015.1 Picea engelmannii | reverse complement strand
AAATCTAGAGGAAATAACAAATATCTCGAAGTATGAAATTTATCATTATGCTTTACATTGAAAGAAAAAAATTGCATTTCTACAATTTGATTGAATTTCCACATAAAGGAAATTTATGTCTACAATGTTCTGATTGTTATGTGGTTTATGTGTGTGTATAACCCTAAAATATAGATTAGTTGATTTGGCTACTATATCACCAAAGGTGCAATTCCAATGGGAGGTGGTGAGATCCATTCCCACATAGTCCTTTGGGGTTACCATTCATTCATGAAGTGGTTGGTAGTTAATACCTCTCTCGATCCAAGAACCAGGAAGAGGTGTATACACTTGAGTACTTACTTGCATTTTGCAAATGGTATCTTATATATATATCAATATATATATATAATGGAGAAACCCCTGAGTACTTCCTTGCATTTTGTAAATGGTACCTAGTGTAACATACCCGACCACTTAAGGGCTTCTAAGGGGTGGGGTGTTCAATTTTTTTCTCGATTTATCTAACTTGTCTTACTTTTTTCCATTTGCATCACCAACGTTCTTTTCTTACTCAAGGACTCTTCGATGAAAACACCTTTTTATTCGCTGAATCACAGATTCACGGACTCATGTCCACATGTCTATATAATTTTCCTTTCACAAGTCTGACCATAAAATCTTGACACTTAGCCATTATTCCCCTTCACGAACTCGTGGACTCATGGAAATGGAACTCTACGACCCTAACTTTCATGAGTCCAAGAAGTCTCAACACATTCATTTTCCCCTTCGCGGACTCATGGACATGGGATTCTATGATACTTTCTTTCATGAGTCTGAAAAGTCTCAACACTTAGTCGTTTTTCCTTTCACGGACCCGCAAACTTGCGGAGGTGGGATTCTACGATCCTAACTTTCATGAGCCCAAGAAGTATCCATACTTATTCATTTTTCCATCTTCTACTGACACGTGGCATGGCATGTGGGGTGGTACATGTCATACGCACCGCTTTACACGTGGCATCCATATTCCCTGTGGACCCTTGTCTAATTCTTCCAAAACTACGTGACACTTGACCCCTTCTTAGGGTGAAAGTGGCCTCCTTCTGTCATGACACATGACAATGCTAGTCAGTAGGGTACATCATGATGATGTCACTTTTTTCCCTTAGTCCCGTTCCAATGAGATTCACTAAGATCTACGGTGGAGTTTTCATTGCAGCCTCACCCCGATGGACGATATAGATTATCCCTTGGGCTTCCAAGGTCATTCTGACTAGGAGTCTTTGACCGTGTTACTTTCCATAGACCCAACGATCCAAGATTGTTCATGTTCACTCCCCGACAAATCAATGACCCTTGTTAATTTCGAAGTAGGTATTTGTGCTCAACATTGATGAAGGGTTAGGATGCCTCCCTTCATTCCAATTGATGGTCGAGATTGCATCTCGACCACATCCCAATAAATGTCCTGATTTTATTCATCGTGTCAAATCCATGACAATGATTCTTTTGAAACAAATTAGGGTTTCTCCACTAACTTAACAGTCCACCCCCAGACCTAGCCATTTCGTGGATACCTTTCTTCTACTCCTTCTCAAGTCTTATTGACCCTTAAGGGTGCTCGCGCTTGACCAAGGTACTCCATACTTTCCTCAGGGCTTCTTCACAGTACCCTATTCTTTGAAAGAATGGTTAAGCTTGGGCATTCCAACGTCGTGGCACACAAGGTATATATATATGTAGATGCATGAGAGTATATGCATATTTCATAGGATTACAAAGATACACACAATGAGTAGGGACGTCTCTCCCCTCAGGCTAGTACAAAGAACTTGAATTATACATGTGCACAACAACCATAAAGATTTGTATCCTTTCCTATATACCAGACACACAACCTTATTCCCAGACATAAATTCATAAATAGTTCTCACAAGACATGAAGTATTCGCAAGCAAGAATGTAACACTTTTCATGAAATTAAACATTATTCACAATTTCTAGTGTCTCTGGAATACACAATTTGATTTGCAGACCAAATGGTTACATCTAAATATTATGATGTTCATTTAACCATACAAATAATCATGTCAATACACAGAGGTGGATGAGACACTTATCTACATAAAATCGAGATATATTGAGTATTGTTGTAGAGATAACCGCTCTCCACCGAACCGTAGGCAAGGTTGTGTTAAACTCCACTACAACCATCCACCCCCGGGCCAGGATACAATGTCACGGGAGGAGTTCCGCAAGATGTTTCTCTGGTGACCCTTCTGCCCTTGCTCTCCCCATTTTCTTCTCGTCTTCTTTCCTCAGGACCTCGTGGATCATGTTAAAAACTTCCTGAAGGTACTTTCCCATCCATTCTTAACTCCTTCGAGAACTATTCCAACTACTATCTTGACTAGTAGTCAGTTTCTAAGGCCGAGGACAACTTAGATCCATATCATTTTAATTACGCAGGGTACTTCCTAGAATATTCATTCAAAACAATGATGGCCTCCCTCTTGCCCACTCCTCTCATGACATCTTAACCTATAAAGGCCATCCCTTCAACAGTAACTCAACATTCTCTATTTTATTAAAAACCAAACATATTTATATATATAGAAATATTACAAAATCTATCAAGTTCCATTGTTTATCCTTGATCACCCATGGGTTGGCTTATTGTTTTTCCATAATAACACTTATCATTATAGACAGGGGGAAACATGGGTGTTAGAATCCCCTCCCCCTTAAAGGAACATCGCCCTCAATGTTCCTTTTAACACAAACAAATTCCACATTCAACAGTGAACAAAAAATGGTATGTTTATTTCATGGCATCCTCCATTTCCCAAGTCGCTTCATTGGGACCAAAGTGTTTCCATTGCACCTTAACCTGTGAAATGGTTATGTTCCTTAGAGATATATCTCTCATGTTTAGGATGCACTGTGGCTTTGGTTGGAACTCTCCCTCTAGCTCCACCTGTATCACAGACCCGTCAATTATGTGAGTAGCATCATGTATATATCTCTTTAATAAGGAAACATGGAATACATTATGTGCCTTCACTGTGGGGGGCAAGGCCAATTTATAGGATACAAGTCCCACTCTGTCTAGAATTTAAAAAGGGCCACAAAATCTGGGTGTTAACTTAGCACACACTCCCATTCTTAAGGAGATTCTCCTTGGTTTGATTCAGAGATACGCATGATCTCCTATTTTAGACTCTTTATGACTTCTTTTGTTATCTGCATAACTCTTCTGTTGGTCTTGGGCCACCTTCTGATTTCTATTTATCCGGGTCATTTGTTGTTCTAGTTCCATTAACATTTCATGCCCAAGGGTAACCCTGTCTACTAGATTATACCAATTGATTGAAATATTTCATTTTCTGCCATAAAGCGCCTCAAAAGGGGCTATTTTCAAGGATTCTTGGTATCCATTATTGCAGGAAAATTCTACCAGGGGAAGATACTCTTCCCATTTCTTGGGTTGATGCATTACATGAATTCTTAACATGTCTTCTAATATTCAGTTCACCCTCTCTGTTTGTCCATCAGTTTGAGGGTGGTAGGTTTTACTAAACAACAGTTGTGATCCACATCCAGTGAAAAAGGAATTCCAAAATTTTGAGGTGAATTTGACATCCCTATCAGATATAACTTCCTTGGGAATCCCATGCAGTCTGCATATTTCTTTCATGGATATGTTGACACTGTCTATTGCCTTGCAAGTGGATTTTATCAGGATGAAGTGGCCAACCTTGCTCAATTTATCCACAACCACCATGATGGCATCATTTTGTTTGGTCATTTTGGGTAGTCCGGTGATTAAGTCCATGGAAATGGTTTCCCATTTCCATTTTGGAATAGGTAGGGGAAACAATTGCCCTGCTGGGTGTTGGTGTTCTACCTTGACTTGTTGGCACTCTAGACAATTATCCAGATAATCAACTGTGTCCTTTTTCATTCTTGGCCAATAAAACAGTTTCCTAAGGGCTGTAATCATCTTCTGATAACTAAGGTGGCCAACATATGGTCTTTTGTGAAGTTCATCCAATCCAAACTTTTTCAAAGTGTCACAAGTTGGGATATACAATCTCCCTTTGTATGTTAGTAGGCCATCACTTGTAAGTTGATAACCTGCATACTTTCGTCTATTGAGCTCTTGCTCCAGGTGTATCTTCGTGGTTTTGAAGAACTCATCTACCTCTTATGCACTTTTGACTCTTTCCTTGAGGTCTGTTTCACAAGTACGCATGGTTTCTAAATGAATTACCTTCATACTTCTACTGAGAGCATCAACCACTTGATTTTATTTTCCTTTGATGTGTTTGATTTCAAAGTCAAACTCACTGATAAGAGCCATCCACCTAGCTTGCCTAACATTTAGCTTGGGATGGTCAAATAAATACCTCAGCCGACTATAGTCGTTCATGAGGACAAACATTTTTCCTAGGAGGTAGTGCCTCCACATTTTCAAAGTGTGCACTATGCCAGCTAGCTCTAAGTCATGGGTTGCATAATTTATTTCACGTTTACTCAATTTTCTGGATTCATAAAATATTACATGTCCCTCTTGCATGAGGACTCCTCCGAGTCCCTCTTTGCAGGAATCGATGCACACCAGGTATTCCTTGTTTGGGTCTACAATTTTCAGTATGGGGGCATGTGTTAAGAGGTGTTTGAGCTACTGGAAACTTCCCTCACATTCTGCTTTCCAAATAAATTTCACCCCCTTTCTCTGTAGTGAAGTTATTGGGTGACCAATGTTAGAAAATCCTTTTATGAATCTCCTGTAGTATCCTGCTAATCCCATGAAGGATCTAATGTCAGTGACATCCCTGGGTGTGGGCCAATCTATAATGGCTTTGATCTTATCAGGGTCAACTCCTACCCCTTTCTCAAAGATAACATGGCCTAAATAATGGACTTTCCTTTGGAAGAAGTCACACTTGCTAATCTTAACATAGAGCTTGTGCTCTCTTAGTACTTGGAGTACTAACTTTAGGTGTTCTTCATTCTCTTCCTTACTCCTTGAGTAAACTAGGATGTCATCAATAAAGACTCATACAAATTTTTCCAAGAACTTGTTGAATACACTGTTCATCAAAATATTGTTAGAACATAAGTCAAAATTTTGAATATAAATTCAGATTTTGAATCCTTTGTTAAATTATTCCTGATTAGTCGTTAATCAATAAATTTTTTCTTTAGGATTTCTATTTTACACACTAATAAATTTTCTGTTATGTTTTGATAGGGAAGATCAATCCTAAGACGTAAAAAAGGATGATTATCAAGATCGACGATTCACGAGATTTCGGGGATTTAAATATGCAAAATGTTTAATCGAAGTATAATTCCCAATTGAATTTCCACTTCGGAACTTAGCGCTTCGACAATCTAAGCTTAAAATTTTAAAGTTCCTCTTAACCCCGAAGTTGCGAAGCTCCGGAGTCTCGAAGTTCCAGAATATTACTTTATAAAGTAAAGTACTCAATAGACATGTTTTATGCGACTTGAAATTCTTTACACGTGGGGACATGTGGCACTTATTTTGGTCATTTTGGGACACATAATTGACACATTTCAGGATGACATGTGTCACCCATGTTCTCACGACATGTCATCATATGTGACATCATCCTACCACATTACTCCGGGAGACTGTCCTCCAGGATATCACATTATTAACAAAACCAAGAAGTGTCAAAGTACCAAAACACCGAAGTGCCGAAATGCCGAAGATTAGAGGTCAAATAATGATTTATTAAGCTTAATTAAAGGTAGGTAATCACTTCGCGACTCTGGCCTTCACGATAATTTTAAAATTTTCTATTCCAATAATCCCGAATTCCCGAAGTTCCGAAGAGTTGAAGGATTAAAAAACAAAACAACAATTAATTAAGTAAATCTTGATTAAATATAATTAATCACTCGGTGACTTCGACCTTCGGGACATGTTTAACATTCTCTATTCAAAGCCCCGAATGTTGAAGTGCCAAAATATTTACTTTCACAAATCACGATTATTAATGTAAATTAAATATGATTAGTGTGAAATATTTGAATAAAGTTCGCTACCGTCAGGTAATAAATTTTCCATATTTTAACATGATTACCCTGCCATTTAGATACTAAGTGTTAAATGTAGAATTAATTAGTGTCCTAATTAGGATTTGATATAATATTTGAACTCTATATCATTTCTGTATTTGCATTCATATTTCTATCTCGTCTCTGCATTCACATTCACAAGCTTTATTTTTCTTACAGGGGTGAATATCATCAACACGAATTCATGGCACCTTGTTGGGGAGCGAAAAAGTAGGTCCAAGACCAATCTGCAGAGGAGCCAAACCCAAATTCTGACCTGTATTCGGATACTACTGCTTGTTTAACATGAAGCATCAAATATTGGATGTAGGTTTATGAAATCCTCGCGGAAGAGAAATACACAGTTTCTGATGATGAAAACGAGGAAGAAGATGTTCTGAATATAAACAATCTCAAGGAGGTGGCCAAGTCATAGCTTCATAAAGTCCCAACAAGGCCAAAATTGTTACCCTATACATACATGATACGCTGGGCTCTGGAGCATGTGGACATACCAACTAGAACCATCTACAACCATCAAAGGACTATTGTTTGCTCGTTTCAACGCAAAGATATCCAAGTAATGTATAAATTGTCTAGTAACCCCAAATAGGTTTACAATGCAGAATTTGTGAAGAAGATTGAGAAAGAAGAATGTACATATTATGACAAAAATATCCATGATATAGTAAAAACTTGGTGGGGAAATGAAAACAAATTTAAAGAAACTAATCATGGTATATATTCTACAACTTTTTGTGATGCACATATTATGTACATAGCCATGATGTTGTGTAGGCTGTATAGAAATAAAAACCCTACACATTTTATTGTATATTGGGTCCCTATTATTCATGAGGTTGCAGAAGGGTTTACTTTTGATTGGGGAAAATTATTGTTTGATAACTTGGTCAAACAAATAGGGGTTCATAAAAGTCAGAGGTCTAAAGGTGAACCAACTCATTTTTATATGTCAGCATATATTATGAATTCTATCTGTTACAAAACCCCTTTCCATTTGATGAATTGGAGATGGACTCCAAAAAATGTTGAACCAATACACATATATCATTCCAAACTATGCAAGGAAAATGCAAAAAGATCATTTCTATGAAATTTTCCATAATGTTATCATCCTGATCCATGAGACATTATATGGAAACCCTCCTCCCAGGATCTCTAAGAAAATCATGGAAAATTTAGGAACAATTGAAGACTGGTATATTGAGGAGATATTTTCTTATATCAGAGTGTATGGTTCTTTCACATCTCCTCATGCTTTACCAATTTTTTTTCCAGATAGGCTCATTTGCAGGGAAGTGGCATACCAAATAGTTTATGTAGGCATAACAAAATAATTGAAGGCAACACAGAAGAGGGTATGGCCAACTTATCCCATACAAGTTGGTGAATATTCATTGTTATATTTTGGACATGCCAAGGTTGAAGCTTCAACCTTAGAAGATAATGTATTGTATTTTATTGAATTCAAAAGACATGACCCTCATAAGGTGGTTGAAAATCATTTGGCACAGTTTGGCATGAAAAAGTATTTTCATGAAGACTCATGAAGACTCTCCATTTGATGATATTTTCAAAGGAGCAAAGTTATATGATGAAGTTATATCCAGGTTCCAGAATATTCCTGACAAAGAACAATCTTCAAAACACCAAAGACATCATCCAAGGGTACAACAGTGACATAATCAACTCTACCAGGTAAGACCTTACAAGAAACATTGACAATGTTTGAAGCTTTTATGAAGCATGGACATATTTTTCCTCAGATGACTTCAAACACTGAAATTTTTGTAAAGGATGTTACTACGCAAGGGGAATCTACTGCACTTGCATCCCCCATCCCATCTTTAACTCTTCTTGCAACAAGTTTTGGGATACCTGGGTCAGAGGTAGTGAATGTAGAATATTTGACACCCATTGAACCAAAATAAATTCCTTCATTAAATTTCTTCTTCAGCAGAAAGAGGAAAGCTATTGTGCATAGAGAAATTCAAAAGAAATGAGGTATAATCACCAAAATATAGAGGATGATATTTGATGGTCAGGGACAAAGTGACCCTGAATTTGCAAAATAGGTAGTTGATTCCTTGGGGAATTTTGAAACAACAAACTTGTGGTCTATAGAAAATTTAAGAGAAAATATTGATCAACAAAATCTTTTAATTGAGAAATTGCAAAATGATTTAAAACAAACAAAAGCAATTATTGGAAAATGAGTAAATTATGAACTAGATTAGGTCAGACAAATTTATGGTTAGTAGATCAAACAACTAGAAGAAAAACTGAGAACAAGTCTTCAAGATCAACAAATGAGTAAGAATACCATTTCTCAGAAAGATGCATTAATAAGACAATTGCAAGCCCGAATAAATACAATTGAAAGTACAATTATTGATATTTATGCCTTTAAGAAACAAGCCTTAGAGATCAATGAGGGATTTCAGACAACTTAACAAAGTTTCTATGAAAGTTTGGAAATTATCTATAAGCATTATCATGTCATTAATAATTTATTACAAATTATTGCTAACAAAGTGAAATAATCTATCACTGCTAGATCCAAATTTCAAGAACTTATAGTTTAGAAGCAAAATCTCAATATACCAGGGCTTGTTCTGTTTTCAGAGATTGAACAATTAAAAGGAGAAATGACATTAAAATCATGGGAAAATAGTCTCAAGGAAAGCTAATGATTAGCTAAAGAAGAAAAAGTTTCTTATCTAAACGCTCTATTAGCTGTGGGTGTAAAAATGACAAAAATTAATCTCGGTGATGTTCACTCTTTTATTAGGAAATATGAGGTTGATAAAAAAAGGGAAATTTTGAAGAGGAACAGGGAAAGGATGAAAAATACTATATTACAAGTCAATCAAGTTAATTTGAAGGTTTTAAATGATCTCTTCGTCAAACAAAGTTTACAATATTAGAATACTCAGTAGGATGCTATAAAAGTTCAGAGTTTACCATTGGCACATAAAAGGATATTACCTTTGAATTGAACATTAATATGGAACCCTCTAAGTTAATAGTTGTATTATTAAATTTGCACACTCAATACAAGGATCAAAAGAAGATAGTTGCATCTACAAGCAAAAAATGTGGAGATAATCCTCCAAAAAGCTAGGAAGCAATGAAGTTTCCAGAAGAAAGACAGATGTTCAAATCTTTGGTAATATTTAGTTAGCATAGTATTTAAAATATTTTCTTCTATTTTAAGATCTAGAAGTGTGGAAGTGTAACCGATTTTGGTTAAGACAAAATTGTATAAATAAACACATTTGAGAGATGAATCAGGATTTTTCTCGCCTGATGTAAAGAGAGACTTTTTAATATAAATTTCTACAGGAAGACATAGATTCTACTTCTCATTTATTTGAGTTATGTATTTTCTATGTGTTGCTACTTTATCACAATTCATCTTCTTCACTCTATGATGTTTAAGGAATGAATGACTGCAATTTAGTAATACATCTATTGTTGTTCACATAATTAGATGTTTATTTAGGTATAGATTTTCCTTGGTTTTACTGTAAGTGAAACAAGACCTATGTCTGTTTAGATATTCTCATCTTAATTCATCTTTTAGACATACATTTCATATTTCTTCTATTGCAAATAAGTTAATATTTATCAACATTCAATACCTTGCTTTTTTTTTTCAATTTTTTTTGCTATAATTCTACTTTCCATCTCTTGGTTATTGTTAAAAACTCAAAAGAAGAGATACTGCCTCTATGTTTCTAAATTATTAGAGTTTTGAAGTTTCATTCTATGTTGAAGGTAGAAAAGCATTGTGAAAGCAAATATTATTAAATTTGGATGCTTGACATTTTTCTGTGAGCCTAGAGTAAATTTGAGGAACAACATATTTTTGGCGTCGTTACCGAGGAACGAAGTTATTTTTCCCTGGGAGTACGACAAAGTTTAGTTTTTGTTCTTGAAGGTGAACACGAATCAAACACACGTTTTAGGCTCATTTTGATTGTCACTTGGCGACTCTATTTTTGTAAAGCTGACATTCAAAAGAAATAATACTAGACATAATCCAAATAAGAAGCATACCACACCTGTCTCAGATCCTGAAAAATTTCTCAAACCTAAAGGTTATTTAAGACAGACTTCTGCATCAGTAGGTAAGGTTTATCAACCTAAATCTTCTCAAGTTAAGGTTGAGATTTCAGAAGAATAAATAAGTTTAGTTGATTTTAAAGGAACACATCAAGTTAAATATCCTTCCATTGAAGCCTTAACTAGTATTCCAAAAGTTAAGTCTGAAAGTCTAAATATTGATATCCCTGAAGTAAAATTATACAATTTAAAAGGAATTTTTTTACAAAATACACCTTTTTCTTCTACATGAATTTATGACTGTGAGATTAAGAAAGAATCCTTAGTGCTTAACGCCATTTACAGTCAACCTATCCTTATTCTTCCCGAAGTAAGGGTTTATATCCTTGCTTATTCAGAAGAAGATCTTTCATATTTTGGCTCTTCTCATATTATTTCTCCCATCTACTCATCAGGTAGATATAAAGGACCAAGTAATAGTTCTCATTTTCCTTTTGAATTTGATTATTCATCTATATCAAGAGATCCATCACCTTTTGATTATCTAGCATGCCTTCATTATTATCTTCCTGAATAAATTAAGGACTTGGTGCAACAATCTTTTGAAATCTTTGATAATCTTCATTACAATCCTCACATCTCATCTCCAAAACCCATAGTGGTTGGTGTAGGAGGTGGAGGTGGTGGAAAAGTAAATCCACCACCACCTCCCCCAAGGATCTTTTCCAAAGTACCTGCTAGGTATGCTCCTTTAGCCCTTCCTACAAATTTGCATGATTTACATGATAACTATATGAAAATATTACCTAAATTTACTGGGGAAGGGGATTTAACAACCACTGAGCATATGTAATTCTTTGATGAATTTGCTGATGTACTTGGCATTGAATTTAAAGATGTTTACATGAGATTGTTTGTACAAATGTTTGAGGGTCAAGTCATAACTTGGTTTAGGGGACTTCCTACAAATTCCATAACAACTTATGACGAATCATAAAATGATTTCTTAAGACAGTGGGCTGAGAAAAAATACCACCTATATTATTTGATTGAATTTGATGCTTTAAGAAATAAGTTGTCTAAAACAATTTCTGAATTTATCCAAATATTTAATAAGCATTACAGTAATATCCGAGCTGAAGTCAAGCCATCCCAACCAACTGCAAAAGTTACTTTTGCAAGGGCATTTGACTCTGATTTTGCATTACTTTTGAGGGAGAGAAGAGATACAACATTAGCTGGGATGGAAGATGATGCAATTGAAATCAAATCTAATATGATGGCACCAGGAAAACTAAAAACTAAGGTTGAAATGGGAATTAGAGAGCCGAGGAAGTTTAAAGAACAAGGGGGACCTTCAGGTACAAGAAGGAATGCACAAGAGAAGAAACTAGATGAAATGGTTAAGTTGATTAAGGATTTGTCAAATAAGTTATCCAAGATGGAGATGGAGAAAGCCAAACCTGACCCTTATGTTAGGAATCCAAATCAATTCAGGAGAAACCTCAATCAAAATCCTCAATTTCAACAGAGACCACTTAAGAACGAGGATAAGAAAATTCAATATCCTTTCGAAACTGAGAATTTAATACAAGGAGATGAAGTACAAGAATATGATGAATTAGACGAGGAAATGAATTTTCTAAGTGATGGTGTTAGTGAACCTCATCTAACCCAACAAGATTATGAACAATATTTAGGTTATAGAAAACTACTTAATGAAGAACATATTAATAACTTTGATGAACCTGCCTCACAATAAAAAGTTCTCACTAATTAGATATTGGATGAATTATAAGATAAGTATGATTTGAGGCCAAGAGATAAAACTGTTGTTGTAGATCAACCAAAATTTTTTTTACTGTGAAAGAAAGGAAATGAAGCTATAGTTTTAAAACCATCAACCAAAAAATCAATAGTCAAACGAAGAAGGTTGAAGCAAAGGCAACACAAACTAAAACATTGGAGAAGAAAGAAGCAGAAATGTAGACTAGAGAATTAGAAAAAATAGTTATCACTTTTAATCTGGAAAATGAACTTAAAAAAATTAAGATTCCAATACCTTTGATAGAACTCGCTAAGAATATGGTATATAAGAAACAAATATCAAAAGTCATAAATTTTCCAGATTCAGAGAGTCAAGCGGATGCTATTAATTTGCAGGATGAGCATCAAACAATCATGTTTGGGCCTCATATTGAAAATGATAAAGATTTTGTGGCTCCATTTTACATCACTCTTACTGTACATGATCATTTGCTACAGATTTTTATGCTAGACTCAGGTGATTCACACAATTTGATGCCAAAGGTAATAATGGATAAATTAGGTTTGCAAATTACCAAACTTTATCAAGACCTATATTCTTTTGATTCTAGGAAAGTTAAGTGTTTGAGTATGATAAAGGATTTATTTGTAAATTTGGCTCAAATCCCAATCAAAAGTGTTCTTATGGATGTGGTAGTAGCTGATGTACCTGCAAAATATGACATGCTTTTCTTGGGGGATCAGTACAATTACATATGACGTATGCCACGATTCCTGTTTTTGGTGGGCAATTTACAAGATTGTACAAAGAGACAAGACTGACTTATACAGTTAGTGATCCACAAAATCCTAATAATTATCTAGTCTATGTTGTCAAGAAGGACTTTGGAAATTGTATATTATCTATTGATGATGATTTTGAAACTTGTACAGAGAATAAGAATGAGAAAGTTAAAACTCCAGAAGAAAATGTAAATATGAGAGAAGGAATGTGGAAAATGTATTTTGATGGTTCCTCTTCATGGGAAGGAGCTAGAGCTGGAGTATTATTTTTGGCACCAAATGATGAGTATTACATTCCATTTTATTATAGATTGCAGTTTGATATTGATTATACTAATAATGTATGTGAATATAAAGCTTTGATTTTGGGATTGGAAGATGCAAGAAAACTAAAAATTCAACACTTGATTGTATATGGAGATGGAGATGTTGAACTTATTGTGAAATAGGTAAGATAAAAATATCAAGCTAAACATCCTAGAATGAGGTCTTACCGAAATTGTGCATGGGATTTGATTGAATTTTTTTTCCTATCCTTTAACATTCATGCTATTCCGAGATTGCATATTCAACAAGCTGATTCATAGGCTAAAGCAGAAAGTACTTTCATACCACCTACTGTTTTGAAATTGAAATATCATATTGAGATGAGACATAAACCTTCAATACCTGATAATGTTCACTATTTGCAAATATTTGAAGATGATGAATGGATAAAGAAATTTCTTGAAATGGTGGATGAATTTTCTGAAACAAATATTGATCAAGAAAATCAAAATGATCTAGCTTGGATTATGCAAGAAGGGGAAACTCAAGAGAAGTTTAAAGACACAATTGCATATCATAAAATGCTTTTGTTAAAAAGAAATCATATTCCAAAAAGGCTCATTCCTTTAGAAAGATTGTTTGATCAAAATGATATCCCTTTGAAATGTAATTTGCAGCGTCGAACAAAAGAAGTCGAAGATTGTCATATTGGTTCTAATGAAAGTCCAAAGCTTGTAAAGTTGTCTAAATATCTTCCCATTGAACAGAATAAAAAATACACATAATTTCTTAAGGATTATAAATATGTTTTTGCATGTTCCTACAAATATTTGAAAACCTATGATACTTCTATTATTGAGCAAACGATTCCTTTAAAACCAAGTGTCAAGCCTTTAAAAAAAAATCTTAGACAGATCAATCCTATTCTTTTGCCTGTAATAGAAAGGGAGGTTAATAAACTTCTTGATGCAAAAATTATTGTACATATGAGATTTTGTGAATGGGTAGCTAATCGTGTTCCAGCTAGAAAGAAAAATGGGGAGATAAGATTATGTGTGGATTTCAAAAACCTAAAACGATCTTCATTAAAAGATAATTACCCTCTCCCAAAAATGGATCATATTCTTGAAAAGGTAGTAGGGGCAAGTAAAATTTCTATGATTTATGTTTTCTCGAGATATAATCAAATAGTTGTTCATGAGGATGGTAAAGAAAAAACTACATTTAATACGCCATGGGGAACTTTTATGTATGAAAAAATGCCATTTGGTTTGATGAATGCAAGTGCAACATTTCAAAGAGCCATGGACTTAGCTTTTATGGGTGAAAGAGATAAATTTGTTGTTATTTATTTAGATGATTTGACAATTTTTCTCAATTATGATGAAGAACATTTGAAACACTTCAGACAAACATTTGACAAATGCAAAAAATATGGCTTCTCTCTAAATCCCAAGAAATATCATTTTGCTATGCAAGAGGGAAAATTGTTAGGTCATATTGTATCAAAAGATGGAATTAAAATTGGTCCACAAAGGATTGAATCCATTGATAAGATTAATATACCAAGAAACAAAAACAAAATTCAATAATTCTTAGGAAGAATCAATTTTTTGAGAAGGTTCATTCCAATTTTTGCTGAAATTATTAAATTGATCACATAAATGCTAAAGAAGGACAATGAAGTGAAATGGACAAGTGAAGCTAAGGTATATTTTCAATGAGTAAAAAAATCCATAGGAGAAGCACCAGTGTTGGTAAGTCTAGATTATTCAAAATGATTTTTAATTTTTTCTTTTGCATTAGAACATACAATTGCAGTAGTGCTTTTACAGAAGAGTAATGATGGATTTGAACAACCTATTTCCTTTTTTAGTAAAATCCTTAGAGATGTTGAGTTGAAATATGATATTTTAGAAAAACAGGCTTATGCTATGGTTAAAGCACTTAAATCTTTCAGGACATATGTATTACAATCCAAAGTGATAGCATATGTACCCACCAGTTCTGTAAAATAAATCTTAGTGCAACCTGATAGTGATGGAAGAAGAGGAAAGTGGTTGGCAAAGATTCAAGAATATGATCTGGAGATCAAGCCAACTAAATTGGTAAAAGGACAAGGTTTAGAAAAACTTCTTTCTAAATCTAATCTTAAATCTCTTGGAATAAATCACTTTGATTATGAATATTATTTACCAGATATTGAAGAAATTGATGATCAAGTGCCAACAACTCAAATACATGAAAACTTTTATGTTTCTCCCTGGTACAAGAATATAGTTTCATATATTCTTACTCTACAATGCCCTTCTGATATGATTCCATCAAAGGAAATAACATTAAAACTTCAAGCAATCAAATATTACATTATTAAAGGAAAGATATATTGGAAAGATCCTTTAGGTTTATTATTAAATTTCCTAACAAAGTCTGAAATAGAAGGTGTTATTGATGAATTTTACAAAGGAATATGTGGAGGACACCATTATTAGAGAGAAAAACCATATAATATCCTAAGGGCAGGATATTATTGGTCAAAATTGTTCACAGATGTAAATGCAAGGGTTAGATCTTGCAGACAATACCAACTCTTTGTTGGAAATCAAAACCTTCTTTCCTTACCTTTAGTTCCTGTCAAAGATGAAGCTCCTTTCCAACAAAGGGGCCTAGATTTCATTGGAGAGATTCACCCTCAATCCAGTTCCCAACAAAAATGGATATTAACTGCCACTGATTATTTTTCTAAGTGGGTAGAATCTATTCCAACCATGAATGATACATACTCAGTGGTGATAATTTGTTTGGAAGAAAATATTTTAGCAAGATTTGGTTGTCCAAGAAAAATAATCACAGACAATACACAAGCTTTTAAATATGTTTCTATGATAAAATTTTGTCAGAAATATAATATTATTTTGGGTCATTCTACAACTTATTATCCTCAAGGAAATGGATTAGTTGAATCTTCTAACATAATTTTGATGAGGATAATTGAGAAAGTTTTGACTGAAAATAAAAAAATCTTGGCATATTCATTTGAAATATGCACTTTGGGAATACAAAATCAACACCAAGAGATCAATAGGTATGTCACCATTTCAATTGATCTATGACACATATGTTATTTTACCTATTAATATT